>JACRUU010000012.1:20186556-20195697 GCA_030449085.1 Kryptopterus vitreolus
AACAAACCTAATAAATATTTATAAAATACTTACCTTTAAGACTGATAAGTACTACACATGAGAGAGTAGTTTTGATCATCCTTTCAAGCATTCTTTAGGCTTTCCAGACTTAAATTATATTTTTATTTATTTTTATGTTCTCTTGGATGATAAAATATAAGTAACTCCACCTGCCTTATGATGTGCATTTCATCATGGTGTGATGCATGAAGATGTCATGTGACAGGAAGGAATTTCAGTGCAGAGAGTTGTAAAGAGATGCTACGAATACACAGTGACCCTGTAAAGCTTTCATATTTCTTGCTCGATTTTGGAGTTCAAAAACCTTTCCCCCCAAAAATACAGTATTTTAATATTTTTTTAAATAGCAATTTGTACCAAAATGTATTTTTTAGAATAATACATTGATTAGAACAGTAGATGTTCATGTAGATCTGGTGGAATGCAGGCCCAAGAATTGTGGTACTAGAGTTATAGGCAATTCATTATATGAATAAAAGTCATAGAATATATTTTCAATACACTTTTTTATAAGCAATGCAATAGGCAAAAAAACACAACCCTACAAATGTATTATACAGAATCTCTGCTATCATAGACAGCATTTAGCAGTACAATAACGTGAGTGATCTACAAATCAGAGAACAGTTGTTATATGCAGGTGTTTGGTGCTACATTTTTGTTCAACAGAAAGGGAAGGTTGTGCGACTGTGCTTACTAGCAGCACAGAAATATACCGCACTGTCCGCCGGCGTTATATTAGATATGTGGAGAAATGCATCCTTTGTGGAGTCCCCTGAAGTGTCGAATCGTGCTTTAAACTTGTCCTCAGCAGTGAATCTTGTATAAATGAGTGTTCCAATAAGCTCAATAGGGTCAGTGAGTGTCTTTTGTTGATACCAGAACATGTTTAAATAATTTGTATCACCATGATGGCAGTTTAGTTGAGTGTCCTTTTGTTCTGGAGTGCTCAGAAGATCTTGAGGTCTTTGCTGAATGTTGAGGGACAAGATCAGTGCAACTATACAATAAACAAACAAACAAATAAATATGGTTGAATTTGTTAGGAATGCCTACAATAAGATTATATTGCTTGAATGTGGTCATTTTGCTTACCTTTAACACAAAGAATTATGCTTAAGGCAACAATAGCCATCTTGTCAATGATCTAATGGCTTCCTTTCTGTAAATAGTGCATAAGGACGCATATGGATGTTTTTATACTGTACAGTTTCCTTTCTCTTTACTGCCCTCTATTGAAATAAATCCAATGTTGCTTATGCAATTAATCGAACAGTCGATCTTGTAGGCTTCAGTGTTAAAATGGGAGTTAAACAAATTTAAACTGCAACATGAATTAAAACAATTTTATTTTGTAGAGAGTTTTTACACTAAGTGCATCAAAATCTTTTGAAATAAACCAAAGTTTATATGGATTACCCATGTGCAATAGACAATCCTAACCATGCTACATACTTTTACCATTGTGATGGATCATGTAATAAATGGATACAATAAATACAGGACATTGGCTATACCATTATATATGATATAAAATATTTAGAATTCAGTTACACAGATCATTTGCAAAAATAACATTTTGAGTGATTTTAGTTAATTTTGTTGTAAATTTCTACATGTCTACATAATGTGCACACTACACCTTTATATATCAGTGACCCCTACTACACACTTCACACTACATGCAATTGTAGAAACATAGATTGTATTTGCAGGTGTGAGGCTTTTTGTTCAACAGAAAGGGAAGATGTGTGGCTGTGCTTACTAGCAGCACAGAAATATACTGCACTGTCTTCTTGATTTGAACTTGCTACGTGCAAAACCGCATCCTTTGTGGCGTGTCCTGAAGTGGTGAATCTTGCAGTAAACTTCTTCTCAGCAGTGAATCTATCATTAATAAGCATTCCAATTGAGCTCAATTGAATCACTGACTGTCTTTTGTTGGTACCAGTACATATAATTATAGCCGGCATCACCATGCTGGCATTTAATTTTTGCTTCCTTCTCCATTTCTGGTGTGATTAGAAGATCTTGAGGAGTTTGTTGAATGTTGAGGGAAGAAATCACTGCAGGAATATTAAAATAAATTAAATTAAAAAATTACCACACACACACACAACACACTTCCATTACATTAATTAAAACACACACACACACACACACACACACACACACACATATACATATATATATATATATATATATCAGTGTGTGTGTGTGGTGTGTGTGTATATACACATTTTAATATTCGTGTCTGTCATATAACACAAGTATAGACTTGTATAATACTGTCTTCATTTTGTTTTTTTTCATTTGTGTTTGTAATGGTGTGTTTTGGTCATAACCTATTAGCAGTTTTAAATACAGTGGCCGGATTTTATGTATTTTTTGGTAGAATTTTGATTTTCATGATTTCATGTTGTATTTTGAACAATGAGAAAACAACAGCAGTTTCCAAAACATTTTTCACTTTGTGATGTTCTTTTAGAAATGCTACAAACCAGTGTAATAGAAAATATGTTGTAATATTTTCAAAAGTCTTACAATGTTTTTGAATGTAGCAAAATGACAGCCTTAATGGAACGTGCTAGGGTTGTATGTTGTAAGATTTTTGCAAACACCATGGTGTGAAGAGGTATACTGAGATGAGTGTTGTGCTGGGGTAGAATATGGGTGTAGTCATGTGTTGCGTTCTTATATGCTGCACTACTGCCTCCTTATGGACCTCTTCTTTTGCCATGGCTGTGTTCACGTAATGAAACTAATTTCAACTGCATTTAAATGAGCAACTTGCATGTAAGTGCACATTAATTGGTATTTATACATATACATGTACCGTAGTAAATCTTAGTGGAAGTCTTCACATTGTGAAACATTTTCTACTATAGTTGTATGTACATTATTTGTATCCTGCCTGAACAAAGATCTATAATACATGAATATCGTTCATATTTTACAAAAAAATAACAAAATAAAGGCAAAAACATAAAAAAGCACCCAATCTTCTATTCAGCGTAAGCAGGTAGATGAAATGACCAAAAGACCAGAATCAGAGTATTAAGTGCCACGGCACATATAGTTTGTGTTCTTTATTGTTCACTTTGTTTGTAGCTAGTTTATGTATTAAAACTGACACTAGGGAAGAAACTTCAGCCGCCCACGTTCAGCCGCCTATTGGTCTTGTGTCTTGTAAATATTGTGCATATCAAATTCTCACTTTTTCCACGAAACGCACCAAAAGAAAAATACACCTTAACCACAGTTTGGCGTTTTTTTTTTCGTTTTTTTTTTTTTTTTTTTTTATTAAAGTCTACTGTAAAATGCTATTCAGACTGGTTAAACCAGGCGATTATCCTCTGCTTGGTAGCATAGCTGTTGTGGGCCTTGAGAACTCCTTAGACCTCCCACAAACATGTAACGAAGGTAACACCTTGGAGTGTAGAAGGTTAAAAGCTGAGTCAAGTAATAGGGTGCCATGTAAGGGCCTTATAGCTCAACATTCGAATTATAAAATCAAATCTAACTGGGAGCCAATGTAAATACCTCTAACACTGGAGAGAGAATCTCACCAGACCTGGTCTTTGTCAAAATTCTATCAGCCGAATTTTGGACAACTTGTAATTTGTGTAATGTAATGACTTTAAAACCCCAACAAGCAAAGAATTACAGTAATCGATGTGTGATAGAAACAAAAGAATGTATACATTTTTCAGCGACTGAAAAGGTTAACATGGGGTGGAGGCCTGCAATGTTTCTGGAATGAAAAAGCATTATATCTTGTAGAGGATGCTGGGTATACTGACCTACCCTTTAGAAGTTCTCCTTTGAGAAAAAAAATCTATGTCCGATCTATGTAAAAATAAACACATTAGACAAACTATAAGTAAATCTCCTGTACAGTTAAACCTGTCACTGTACAACTGTACTCCTGCAGTTAGACAGTAGCAGTTAAAGAGTCTTCCAATCACTGACTCAGTTGCAGGTGTTTGCTGTGAAGCTTTTTGTTCAACAGAAAGGGAAGGTGTGTGACTGTGCTTACTAGCAGCACAGAAATATACTGCACTGTCTTCAGGAGTTATACGGGATATAAACAGAAACACATCCTTTGTTGCATGTCCTGAAATGTTAAATCGTGTTTTAAACTTATCCTCAGATTTAAAGTTTTCATACTGGATCATTCCGATAAGCTCCATTGAGACACTGGCTGTCTTCTGTTGATACCAGTACATGAAAAAATAGTTTCTATCACCATGATGGCAATTTAGTTTTGCATCCCTTTGCTCTGGGGTGATGAGTAGATGTGGTGGGGATTGTTGAATGCTGAGAGACGAGATAAGTGCAACTATATAGAAAAGTAAGAAAAATGTCATTTGTTACATTAAAGATATCATTATAATGATCGGTAATGATGCTTACCTTCGAAGCAGATAAAAATGATACTCGAGACAATTTTAGCCATCTTGTCAAGTGTTCTCCAGTCTGTAAATAGTGCTCTTAAACTAATACTGTTTATATGGTTTCATTTAACTTCAGCGTCACCTATTGGTGTAACTAGAATACTGTTTAAGCATTCGCTAAGATCAAAGTTGATTTACATAGAGCAGGATTTATAGTTGGAAATGTAAAAGAGAAATGAATGAATCAAATGACATATTTAAAATACAATATAAAATAGCGAGTTATTATTTTAAATCACTAAAGACACTTGAAAAAAAAAAACTTTTGTTTAAATATTTATTCTTATCAAAAAAACTGATGTGTGTGTGTGTGTGTGTGTGTGTGTGTGTGTGTGTGTGTGTATGGATATATATATATATATATATATATATATATATATATATATGTATATATATATATATATATATATATATATTCATATCTGATATATATATATATACATAGATATATATATATATATATATATCTCCGATATATATATATAATATATCTCTCGTACTACCCTGACCATGATATACTTTTGTAGTGATCTCGGATTCATTATATCACAATTCTCAGAAATAGAAGAGTATTACACTGATACATTGTATAATTACAGATTATTCTAATCAGATAAGCAGGTGCTTAATGTGAATCTTTTTGTTAAACAGAAATGGAAGGTGTGTGGCTGTGCTTACTAGCAGCACAGAAATATACTGCACTGTCTACAGCAGGTTATATTGGCTATGAAAAGAAATGCATCCTCTTTGGAGTGTCCTGAAGTGTTGAATCGTTCTTTAAACGTACTCTCACGGGTGAATTTTTTATAATGGAGGATTCCAATGAGCTCAATGGCATTACTGACTGTCTTTTGCTGATACCAGTACATGTAGGGATAGTTGTTATCACCATGCCTGCAGTATAGCTTCACTTCCCTCTGCTCTTCTGGTGTGATCAGATGTTGAGGTGATTGCTGGATGGTGAGAAAAGATATCACTGTTGCTGTAAAGAGAAGTGATGTATATAGTTTATGTATTAATTGGGTAATATTTGAATACTATCGAACATTTTTCCTATGCTTACCTTTGAGACTGATAAGAATTATACATGAAGCAATTATTTTAGCCATCTTTCTAAGTGTTCTAAAGGCTTTGTAAATAGTGTGTATACAACAGCAGTAGACAGTCGAATTTATACTGTTTTATTTCTGTTTACTGCCCTCTATTGGTCAAACTAAAGCATTGCTCAATTGATAGCTAATGGTTGTGGTATTATTGATTCATCCCATTGACTCAAATGTACTGCATGTCAAAATGTATGTATTAATTCTAATATGTTAACTTTATTTTACCAGTCATTTAATCTCACAAACTGATGTCAACACAAAAAGGGCGTTACACACACTTTGTTCAGTTCAGATCTTTGAAGATTGAACCTTCCTAGACATACCATAAAAAAAGAATGGTAAAGAAGGATTTTATAGTCTGAAGAATTGCCCACTTGCCTCCTTCTCTTCTACAGGTGCACAGTTGAAAGCATGCTGGCAGGCAACATCGCTATGTGGTACAGAGACATCACTGATCTGGACAGAACGGGTGGTACTGGTTTGGTACAGGTACTGAATTGCATTCATTGTTGTGCACTTTATTTCTTGTGTCTGTGTGCTTTGCGGTCATGAACGGGCATATGCGAGTTTTACTGCAAGGATTAAACATCGTAACATTTGCAATATGACTAATAATTAGAATAAAAAGAACAACAATAAAACCAATAACAATAAATACTTTGAATTTTTTCAAGCCTACACTTTACCAAACAGAACACAGTTAAAAAAAAAAACTATCACCATACATTTGAAGCCCTGTACTTCATTCCACTCTTTAGAATTATGAATCAGAAAAAAAAAATTCTAGCATTTTAAATACATCGGTATATGCAACTTCATAGAGAGGCTGAAGAAAATAAACCTGTTTTTATTTTCCAGACATATTGGAAATAGAAATTTTATTGTTAGCGTGTTACATGTACACTGTGTATGCAAAAAAAAACCCAAAAAAAAAAACAAAAAAAACAAAGAAAAAAGAAAACCAACAAAGAACAAATGAACAAAACACACAGAGGAGGGATGAAACGTGAAGATGGACTCAATGACGGCGCCAAAACAAAATAACTTCCTACTTATATACAAGCTGACCTGCCGAAAAATACAGAGGGTGTCGCCTCTAACACTAGTGTGTGTAAACAGAACTCATCTCACATGCGGGAATGTAGAGACACAAATTACCTGTCCACATAGCGCGGTCGGACTGGTAGTAGCTGGTTAACACTGAGAAGTAGGAAGCATGAGTAATACATATAACAACGTTCTTAACAGTCACCGGAACACTACACAACGAACAGAGTGTCCATATTTAAATTAAGGACCAAAACACCAGCTCCCGCTCCTCCTTTCTCTTCCTCCTCATTGCCGCTTAAATCCTCGAATCCCCGGCTCTATTGGTGACGTCACCTCCCGTGAGGGCGTGGCAGATCTCAAAACCGTGCCAATGACAGACTTGCACCTGCTTTCTAGAACGACCTGCGTAGAGGCAGGGGGCGAAAACAAGCAGGAAAAACTGCACATACGCTGCGTGCTTGCTGCACATAACACACACAAAAAAAGAGCCGTTCAAGAGCTCCCCTGGAATAATACGCCTTCAACATATTAATGTGTCACACTCGCATACGCTTCTTACTCTGGAGTTTAAATTACACAGTCCACCTCACCTAACTTTCTTTCCACTACATATGGACCCGAAACGTGGCTGAGAGGGATGAACCTGACTTTGTCATCCGGACTAATACTACGAGGAACAGCCTTTTTAATCATACCCTGCTTTCATTTTCGTCTGGGACAACTTTAAGGTTTCTCTAGCGACCTCTACCCGTGTCCAAATAAATACTTTATTGACTTTAGTGACTGGTGAAAGTGTCCTAGAACACCATGGGACTCGGAATGATGAGGGCTAGAAACTTAACGTCCTCATAGCCTGCGTGAACATTCTAGAAACAAAATGTGTATCCTGACCTGACTGAAGAACCATAGGTAACCCGAACGTAGAAAATAACTTTATTAAAGCCAGAATTACAAAAGGAGCCGTAATACATGGAATGGCTTCAGGAAAACGCGTGGCGGATCACATAATCGTCAGTAAAAACTGGTAACCTCACTTTAACTTAAGGAAGGAACCGACTCAGTCTACCAACACAAGTTCAAATGGTTCCGGAATAGGAGGCAGCGGAGCAGGGAAACAGTGTGATTAGGTTTACCGGTGGTTTGACACACGCGACAGTAATAGGTGAAACATTTTTTCCGGTAAAAAGAACACTTAAAACGAATCGGGGAGATCAATAAGATTTTCGAACTTACGTGCTTGTGCACCAGTAAAGATACACGCTGGAAAACATCGGGGAATTGTTTAAAATCCTCCAGGGGAAGCTGTGGACTGGAACAATCCGTGACATCTAAAATGGGAGAAACTATACCGCCTGCGATGTCATTTCCGAGAATAAAATCTATCACACAAACGGGAATACTCCACCCTGGGAACTATTAAATACCTTAAAAACTGCAAAAGGTCACAGGTCCGTTGTATATATAATTATTTATTGATACAAAGGTAAAAGTCCCGAAATATTGCGGATTTAGAAAATGCAACATACACTAAGCAGAACATACCCTAAATCTACCCTAAACCCAAAATCTACCCGAATCGCCATAATCCCCAAAATGCCTGGACAAACAGCAGGCGACCCGCAGAACGAAGCGCTTGAAAGCGGCAATACACAAGTTATAATAAACAGCTGAGCTGCTCCGGTATCTCTTAAAATTTTAATAGTCACCGAATTCTCCTCGTTAGAAAACTAACCTTCCCAACCAAGATAAAAGGCTGATAGCAAGGATCTACGTTTGGTTCCTGTAAAGAAATAGTGTCGGGCTGCACGGAACCCGCAAACGCAATTATTAGGACTTGCACAGTCACTTTGCTTAGGCGCTCTCTTCTGTTTGCGCTTTAGTTACACACAGTTGGCTGCAACGTGTCCAGTCCGAACTCTAAAGGTGAGCGATTACTTTGAACGGGCTTAGGGCTACTGTCTCTTATACTTTCGTTTCTATTGCGTTTAAAGGCCATTTTTATGCCGGTATGACTGGAATAAGTTCATAAGCACGTAAAAATCATACCGAAGACTTTCCGCGAGCGATAAAGTGGACAGTACTTTTCCGACCAACTTGCACTGTAACCACAAAGCCCATATATCGTTGGGTCAACGCAAAGTAGTAGCAAGACTTTCCCGAAAGGGAAGAAAGCACTATATGTGGCGGAGTGGTGAGAGGAGATACAAAACATACATTTTAATTAAAACCCGAATACGCCACCCTGGGAACTATTAAATACCTTAAAAACAGCAAAAGGTCACAGGTCCGTTGTATATATAATTATTTATTGATACAAAGGTAAAAGTCCGGAAATATTGCGGATTTGGAAAATGCAACATGCACTAAGCGTGCATACACTATTCACACTGGTTACTACAAAATAAACACATCCAAATTAACAATACAGCAGTACTGTGACTAACTAGCACAGGGTAGGCTAAGATATAACTCTAAATACTCAAACACTGTAGGTGCACACCACCACA
>JACRUU010000012.1:20204697-20207197 GCA_030449085.1 Kryptopterus vitreolus
GCCGATACGAGCGCAACAACGGGGGTGTTTGCAATATACAGGAATACTGGCGGTAAGCAGTCCGTCGCGCAAAAGTTTATGGACGTTGAGAATGACAATATCGAGTACCATTCAAAGACAAAGGGGATAGCACAAGCGAAAACAGTGGACCGTGATGCGGTTAGCCGCCCGCTAATAACAACATCTGCTGACGCTAGTACCTGGTGAAAGGGATGGAGCGCTACAGTGACGCGCCTCCGGATTAATCTGAATCGTCACTTACAGACTCACCTGTAATCAGACAGTCCATGTCTTAAAGGGAAATACGCCTATTCTACCACATATACAACACTTACAACAAAACCGGATGAAGGAATTTCACTTGAAACAGAAGAGGGAGACGCAGTAAAAGAGCCAAGGTGGAGCGGCGGGCTTGAGGGGAACCGGGCGTCGTGGATGGATTGGGGCGAACTCTTTTGCTTGAAGACCCAGCTCACGGAACCGAATCTCCCTCTCGCTCTCCAGCTTTCTCTCTTGCCTCCATCTGTTGACGAGCAACACGCAGTTTGAAGCGGCTATCTGCCGAAACCCCAGCGGATACTTCCGATCTGTGAGAGAGGATCAAACTGAGGCAAGGAAACTCTTCCATACTCTACGTGCTTGCTGCACGTAACAATAATGTTTCAACAATACACTGGAAAAGAAGATGCTTTAGTAGTGTATATAAGATGCTGTAGTGATATATATATATATATATATATATATATATATATATATATATATATATATATATATATATATATATATATATATATATATATATATATGCTTTATTCTAGTACGTCAAAAAAGCATATTCCCAGACATATTTTCGATGTTATTATATATCCCTATTCGTAATCTATAATTTTCATAAGTAACTAATTTAATTACACGTATTTTTTCAGTAACTATAACGAATTAATGTTACATTTATTTTGTGATTAAATTACGTAACGAATATTGTTACAGTGACACATCCCTGTTGGATCGCTGCACAAACACCGCAACTTGGCGTTTTCTTGCGCTAAAGCGATGTGGGTGCGCACCCATCCATTAGCATACTGGACTATCAAACACGCAAACACAGCCACTTCATTTACATCCCCTCACAATAACTCATGCTGTGGCTAACCAAAAGACTGGTCTGGTCTATTTCTGTTTTAGGTTTTTGCGTTAAACAAAAGGAAACTGAAACTTCAGCGTCCGTTTACTGGCAACGCACAACGGGTGTCATTGTGTCAACCGGCCAAACGAACCCAATGAGGTTGTGTGACTATATAGTGCCAGTATTACGGCGCGCAGGCGCAAATTAGGCTGAAGTCGACTATTCCATCATACATTATTAAAGGGGAACGTTCAAAGTCGACATGTTAATAATATGCTTATGTTATTGTTTAGGTACATGTATATTATAGTTATTGTTTTTAATTTTGTTCCTAATATATATATAAAGGTTCGGGTAGAAATGATATACCGGTAGTGATGTAAATATGTACGTATTTTCTTTAAAATCTCCCTGCTTGTTTTTCACATTGGTTTAATCGAAAGGGGCGGGGCTTGGACTTCAAAAGAGAGCCTTGGTACGCAGTTACTTCACCGAAGCTGGTTTGCCAATTGCCATTCAAACAGCAGAAGGAGGAAGCAGAAACAGAAGGAAAAGGAGAAGGAGAAGGAAGGTTAGTTCACCTGGTGAGTGTGTAAGTCTGGGGCATTTTGGATGGATGGATATTTTTTGTTTTATTTATTTTTTATTTAAGATTTATTTAACATCCATTGCCATCATCCATCCAGTCATCCATCCATCATCCATCCATCCGGCCATCGCCATCCAGCCATCCACCATCCATCCAGCCATCCATCCATCCATCCATCCATCCATCCATCCATCCATCCATCCATCCATCCATCCATCCATCCATCCATCCATCCCATCCAGCATCAGTCCATCCATCATTCGCCATCCATTCATCCATCCATCCATCCATCCATCCATCCAGCCAGCCATCACCATCCATCCATCCATCCATCCATCCAGCCATCCTCCATCCATCCATCCATCCATCCATCCATCCATCCATCCATCCATCCATCCATCCATCCATCCATCCATCCATCCATCCATCATCCATCCAGTCCATCCAGCCATCCAGCCAGCCAGCCATCCATCCATCCATCCAGCCATCCATCCAGCAGCCATCCATCCATCCATCCATCCATCCAGTCCATCCATCCAGCCAGTCCAGCCTCCAGCCATCCAGCCATCCATCCAGCCATCCATCCAGCCATCCATCCAGCCTCCATCCAGCCCATCCATCCAGTCCATCCAGACATCCAGCCATCCATCCAGCCATCCATCCAGGGCCATCCAGCCATCCATCCATCCATCCATCCATCCATCCATCCATCCATCCAGCCATCCATCCATCCATCCATCCATCCACCCATCCATCCTCCACCATCCAGCCATCCATCCCATCCA
>JACRUU010000012.1:20212197-20222197 GCA_030449085.1 Kryptopterus vitreolus
TACCAGAACATGTTTAAATAATTTGTATCACCATGATGGCAGTTTAGTTGAGTGTCCTTTTGTTCTGGAGTGCTCAGAAGATCTTGAGGTCTTTGCTGAATGTTGAGGGACAAGATCAGTGCAACTATACAATAAACAAACAAACAAATAAATATGGTTGAATTTGTTAGGAATGCCTACAATAAGATTATATTGCTTGAATGTGGTCATTTTGCTTACCTTTAACACAAAGAATTATGCTTAAGGCAACAATAGCCATCTTGTCAATGATCTAATGGCTTCCTTTCTGTAAATAGTGCATAAGGATGCATATGGATGTTTTTATACTGTACAGTTTCCTTTCTCTTTACTGCCCTCTATTGAAATAAATCCAATGTTGCTTATGCAATTAATCGAACAGTCGATCTTGTAGGCTTCAGTGTTAAAATGGGAGTTAAACAAATTTAAACTGCAACATGAATTAAAACAATTTTATTCTGTACAGAGTTTTTACACTAAGTGCATCAAAATCTTTTGAAATAAACCAAAGTTTATATGGATTACCCATGCACAATAGACAATCCTAACCATGCTACATACTTTTACCATTGTGATGGATCATGTAATAAATGGATACAATAAATACAGGACATTGGCTATACCATTATATATGATATAAAATATTTAGAATTCAGTTACACAGATCATTTGCAAAAATAACATTTTGAGTGATTTTAGTTAATTTTGTGTAAATTTCTACACGTCTACATAATGTGCACACTACACCTTTATATATCAGTGACCCCTACTACACACTTCACACTACATGCAATTGTAGAACAGATTGTATTTGCAGGTGTGAGGCTTTTTGTTCAACAGAAAGGGAAGATGTGTGGCTGTGCTTACTAGCAGCACAGAAATATACTGCACTGTCTTCTTGATTTGAACTGGCTACGTGCAGAAACGCATCCTTTGTGGCGTGTCCTGAAGTGGTGAATCGTGCAGTAAACTTCTTCTCAGCAGTGAATCTATCATTAATAAGCATTCCAATGAGCTCAATTGAAGTCACTGACTGTCTTTTGTTGGTACCAGTACATATAATTATAGCCGGCATCACCATGCTGGCATTTAATTTTTGCTTCCTTCTCCATTTCTGGTGTGATTAGAAGATCTTGAGGAGTTTGTTGAATGTTGAGGGAAGAAATCACTGCAGGAATATTATAAATAAATAAATAAAATAATTAATTAATTAATTAACTAACACACACACACACACACACACACACACACACACACATATATATGTGTGTGTGTGTGTGTGTGTGTGTGTATGTATAGACATATGTATATGTATTTGGTAAATTTGGTATGATTACTGTATTATGAGTAAATGAAAACCAGCAGTTGAAATCTTTTGAAGAACAATTTCCAAAACATTTTTCACTTACCTACAAACCAGTGTAATAGAAAATATGTTGTAGATTTAAACACCATGGTGTGAAGAGGTATACTGAGTTGAGTGTTGTGCTGGGGTAGAATATGGGTGTAGTCATGTGTTGCGTTCTTATATGCTGCACTACTGCCTCCTTATGGACCTCTTCTTTTGCCATGGCTGTGTTCACGTAATGAAACTAATTTCAACTGCCTTTAAATGAGCAACTTGCATGTAAGTGCACATAATTGGTATTTATACATATACATGTACCGTAGTAAATCTTAGTGGAAGTCTTCACATTGTGAAACATTTTCTACTATAGTTGTATGTACATTATTTGTATCCTGCCTGAACAAAGATCTATAATACATGAATATCGTTCATATTTTACAAAAAAATAACAAAATAAAGGCAAAAACATAAAAAAGCACCCAATCTTCTATTCAGCGTAAGGCAGGTAGATGAAATGACCAAAAGACCAGAATCAGAGTATTAAGCGCCACGGCACATATAGTTTGTGTTCTTGATTGTTCACTTTGTTTGTAGCTAGTTTATGTATTAAAACTGACACTAGGGAAGAAACTTCAGCCGCCCACGTTCAGCCGCCTATTGGTCTTGTGTCTTGTAAATATTGTGCATAGCAAATTCTCACTTTTTCCACGAAACGCATCAAAAGAAAAATACACCTTAACCACAGTTTGGCGTGTTTTTTTTTAATTTTTTATTTTTATTAAAGTCTACTGTAAAATGCTATTCAGACTGGTTAAACCAGGCGATTATCTTCTGCTTGGTAGCATAGCTGTTGTGGGCCTTGAGAACTCCTTAGAACTCCCAAAAACATGTAACGAAGGTAACGCCTTGGAGTGTAGAAGGTTAAAAGCTGAGTCAAGTAATAGGGTGCCATGTAGGGCCTTATAGCTCAACATTCGAATTATAAAATCAAATCTAACTGGGAGCCAATGTAATACCTCTAACACTGGAGAGAGAATCTCACCAGACCTGGTCATTGTCAAAATTCTATCAGCCGAATTTTGGACAACTTGTAATTTGTGTAATGTAATGACTTTAAAACCCCAACAAGCAAAGAATTACAGTAATCAATGTGTGATAGAAACAAAAGAATGTATACATTTTTCAGCGACTGAAAAGGTTAACATGGGGTGGAGGCCTGCAATGTTTCTGGAATGAAAAAGCATTATATCTTGTAGAGGGATGCTGGGTATACTGACCTACCCTTTAGAAGTTCTCCTTTGAGAAAAAAAATCTATGTCCGATCTATGTAAAAATAAACACATTAGACAAACTATAAGTAAATCTCCTGTACAGTTGCACTGACAGTAGCAGTTAAAGAGTCTTCCAATCACTGACTCAGTTGCAGGTGTTTGCTGTGAAGCTTTTTGTTCAACAGAAAGGGAAGGTGTGTGACTGTGCTTACTAGCAGCACAGAAATATACTGCACTGTCTTCAGGAGTTATACGGGATATAAACAGAAACACATCCTTTGTTGCATGTCCTGAAATGTTAAATCGTGTTTTAAACTTATCCTCAGATTTAAAGTTTTATACTGGATCATTTCGATAAGCTCCATTGAGACACTGGCTGTCTTCTGTTGATACCAGTACATGAAAAAATAGTTTGCTATCACCATGATGGCAATTTAGTTTTGCATCCCTTTGCTCTGGGGTGATGAGTAGATGTGATGGGGATTGTTGAATGCTGAGAGACGAGATAAGTGCAACTATATAGAAAAGTAAGAAAAATGTCATTTGTTACATTAAAGATATCATTATAATGATCGGTAATGATGCTTACCTTCGAAGCAGATAAAAATGATACTCGAGACAATTTTAGCCATCTTGTCAAGTGTTCTCCAGTCTGTAAATAGTGCTCTTAAACTAATACTGTTTATATGGTTTCATTTAACTTCAGCGTCACCTATTGGTGTAACTAGAATACTGTTTAAGCATTCGCTAAGATCAAAGTTGATTTACATAGAGCAGGATTTATAGTTGGAAATGTAAAAGAATCAAAGACATATTTAAAATACAATATAAAATAAATGTTATTATTTTAAAATAAAAAAAAAAACTTTTGTTTACATATGTATTCTTTTCAAAAAACTGATGTGTGTGTGTGTGTGTGTGTGTATATGTATGTATATATATATATATATATATATATATATTATATATATATATATATATATATATATCGAGATATATATACGTCCCTGACAAAAGTCTTGTCGCTTATCTATTTTGTAGAAACACCTGCTATTAACCTTGCTATTATTGACTTTTAATTAATCAATTGGTGTTAGAAATAGCTCGTATGAACAGCTAAAACCCTCCCAAATGATGTTTAATGCACTGAAATAAATTAGTTTCACTGAAAAAAGATTTGATCATTTAATCAAAACAGAAAGGTCAAATTTTGGCAAGACAAAAGTTTTGTCGCCTATACAGAAATTGAACAAATTTACTGCAAATACAAAAATATGTCAGCAAATTAAGTAGTGGTGCTGTGAGATCCAAATTTAATATCTTGTATGACTTCCATGAGCTTGAAGGACTGCATCCATGCGGTTTGGCAAGGATTCATACAACTTATTGATGAAGTCATCAGGAATAGCAAAGAAAGCAGTCTTGCAAGCCTCCCAGAGTTCATCAATATTTTTTGGTTTAGTCTTCCATGCTTCCTCTTTCATCCTACCCCACATATGCTCAATGATGTTCAAGTCTGGTGACTGGGCTGGCCAATCCTGGAGCATCTTGATCTTCTTCGCCCTGAGGAACTTTGATGTGGAGATGGAAGTATGCGATGGAGCACCATCCTGCTGCAGAATTTGGCCTCTTTTATGGTTGGGAATATAAGAGGTAGCTAAGATTTCTTGGTATTTTAGACTATTGATGTTGCCTTCCACCCTGCAGATCTCTCGTACACCCCCATACTGGATGTAACCCCAGACCATGATTTTTCCGCCACCAAACTTCACTGTTTTCTGGGTGAATCTCGGATCCATGCGGGCTCCAGTAGGTCTCCTGCAATATTTGCGGCGACTGTGGTGTAATTCAACAGAAGATTCATCTGAAAAATCCACCTTCTGCCACTTTTCCAGCGTCCATCCTTTTAGCAGGCTGTGGGCCTTGGCAAATGCCACACGGTTTTTCAATCGTCTTTTGTTTAGTGCTGGCTTCTGGGCACTGATTCGACCATGGAGGCCATTTCGAGATAGAATCCGACAAACTGTTCTGGTTGACACGGGGACTTCAGGTGACCAGGTCTCGTGGAGCTCTGCTGCAGTGGAAAATGGGCTGGCCTTGGATTTTCGAGCCAACAAACGGTCCTCTCGAGCAGTTGTCTTGCGGGGTCTGCCTGACCTGGGCTTGTCAAAAACGTCTCCAGTCTCTTCAAATCTTTTTTTTATCCTCTGTACTTGACGCTGAGACACATTGAAGGTGTCTGCCACATCAGCAGTGGATCTGGTCTTCAGCCTCTTGATAATCAACACTTTAGTCTCAGGGTGAATCTTAGGCATGTTTGCAGAGGTCTAGTTGCAGTTGAGGTGAAGGTCTAGTGTACTGGGGTTCTTTTTATACACACCTGAGACCTAATTGATCCATTATTAGTCACAGGTGAAGCTCATATGACAAGGCGACAACACTTATGTCTTTGCAAAAATTGACTCAATGGGCTTTACCAAGCTGTGAATATTAGAATACTTTTTGACAGTTCCGTGTTGCACTGAAACATTATTACAAAAGCTGTTGGGATTAAAAATTAAAATTAAAAATGAGCCATTTCTTGTAAAAAAAAAGCTTGATTAGAAATATATTTCAGCGGCACTTCAGGTCAATTTGTACACAAGCGACAAGACTTTTGTCAGGGACTGTGTGTATATATATAATATATATACACTACCGGTATTGTATAGTTACAGATTATTCTAATCAGATAAGCAGGTGCTTAATGTGAATCTTTTTGTTAAACAGAAAGGGAAGGTGTGTGGCTGTGCTNATTATATATACACACACACACACACATAATTACAGATTATTCTAATCAGATAAGCAGGTGCTTAATGTGAATCTTTTTGTTAAACAGAAATGGAAGGTGTGTGGCTGTGCTTACTAGCAGCACAGAAATATACTGCACTGTCTACAGCAGGTTATATTGGCTATGAAAAGAAATGCATCCTCTTTGGAGTGTCCTGAAGTGTTGAATCATTCTTTAAACGTACTCTCACGGGGTGAATTTTTTATAATGGAGGATTCCAATGAGCTCAATGGCATTACTGACTGTCTTTTGCTGATACCAGTACATGTAGTTGTATAGTTGTTATCACCATGCCTGCAGTGTAGCTTCACTTCCCTCTGCTCTTCTGGTGTGATCAGATGTTGAGGTGATTGCTGGATGGTGAGAAAAGATATCACTGTTGCTGTAAAGAGAAGTGATGTATATAGTTTATGTATTAAATTGGGTAATATTTGAATACTATCGAACATTTTTCCTATGCTTACCTTTGAGACTGATAAGAATTATACATGAAGCAATTATTTTAGCCATCTTTCTAAGTGTTCTAAAGGCTTTGTAAATAGTGTGTATACAACAGCAGTAGACAGTCGAATTTATACTGTTTTATTTCTGTTTACTGCCCTCTATTGGTCAAACTAAAGCATTGCTCAAGTGATAGTTAATGGTTGTGGTATTATTGATTCATCCCATTGACTCAAATGTACTGCATGTCAAAATGTATGTATTAATTCTAATATGTTAACTTTATTTTACCAGTCATTTAATCTCACAAACTGATGTCAACACAAAAAGGGCGTTACACACACTTTGTTCAGTTCAGATCTTTGAAGATTGAACCTTCCTAGACATACCATAAAAAAAGAATGGTAAAGAAGGATTTTATAGTCTGAAGAATTGCCCACTTGCCTCCTTCTCTTCTACAGGTGCACAGTTGAAAGCATGCTGGCAGGCAACATCGCTATGTGGTACAGAGACATCACTGATCTGGACAGAACGGGTGGTACTGGTTTGGTACAGGTACTTAATTGCATTCATTGTTGTGCACTTTATTTCTTGTGTCTGTGTGCTTTGTGGTCATGAACGGGCATATGCGAGTCTTACTGCAAGGATTAAACATCGTAACATTTGCAATATGACTAATAATTAGAATAAAAAGAACAATAAAACCATAAAACAATAACAATAAATACTTTGAATTTTTTCAAGCCTACACTTTACCAAACAGAACACAGTTAAAAAAAAAACTATCACCATACATTTGAAGCCCTGTACTTCATTCCACTCTTTAGAATTATGAATCAGAAAAAAAAATTCTAGCATTTTAAATACATCGGTATATGCAACTTCATAGAGAGGCTGAAGAAAATAAACCTGTTTTTATTTTCCAGACATATTGGAAATAGAAATTTTATTGTTAGTGTGTTACATGTACACTGTGTATGCAAAAAAAAAACAAAAAAAAAAAAAAAAAACAAAGAAAAAAGAAAACCAACAAAGAACAAATGAACAAAACACACAGAGGAGGGATGAAACGTGAAGATGGACTCAATGACGGCGCCAAAACAAAATAACTTCCTACTTATATACAAGCTGACCTGCCGAAAAATACAGAGGGTGTCGCCTCTAACACTAGTGTGTGTAAACAGAACTCATCTCACATGCGGGAATGTAGAGACACAAATTACCTGTCCACATAGCGCGGTCGGACTGGTAGTAGCTGGTTAACACTGAGAAGTAGGAAGCATGAGTAATACATATAACAACGTTCTTAACAGTCACCGGAACACTACACAACGAACAGAGTGTCCATATTTAAATTAAGGACCAAAACACCAGCACCAGCTCCCGCTCCTCCTTTCTCTCCTTTCCTCCTCCTCATTGCCGCTTAAATCCTCGAATCCCCGGCTCTATTGGTGACGTCACCTCCCGTGAGGGCGTGGCAGATCTCAAAACCGTGCCAATGACAGACTTGCACCTGCTTTCTAGGAACGACCTGCGTAGAGGCAGGGGGCGAAAACAAGCAGGAAAAACTGCACATACTCTGCGTGCTTGCTGCACATAACACACAAAAAAGAGCCGTTCAAGAGCTCCCCTGGAATAATACGCCTTCAACATATTAATGTGTCACACTCGCATACGCTTCTTACTCTGGAGTTTAAATTACACAGTCCACCTCACCTAACTTTCTTTCCACTACATATGGACCCGAAACGTGGCTGAGAGGGATGAACCTGACTTTGTCATCCGGACTAATACTACGAGGAACAGCCTTTTTAATCATACCCTGCTTTCATTTTCGTCTGGGACAACTTTAAGGTTTCTCTAGCGACCTCTACCCGTGTCCAAATAATACTTTATTGACTTTAGTGACTGGTGAAAGTGTCCTAGAACACCATGGGACTCGGAATGATGAGGGCTAGAAACTTAACGTCCTCATAGCCTGCGTGAACATTCTAGAAACAAAATGTGTATCCTGACCTGACTGAAGAACCATAGGTAACCCGAACGTAGAAAATAACTTTATTAAAGCCAGAATTACTAAAGGAGCCGTAATACATGGAATGGCTTCAGGAAAACGCGTGGCGGATCAACATAATCGTCAGTAAAAACTGGTAACCTCACTTTAACTTAAGGAAGGAACCGACTCAGTCTACCAACACAAGTTCAAATGGTTCCGGAATAGGAGGCAGCGGAGCAGGGAAACAGTGTGATTAGGTTTACCGGTGGTTTGACACACGCGACAGTAATAGGTGAAACATTTTTTCCGGTAAAAGAACACTTAAAACGAATCGGAGAGATCAATAAGATTTTCGAACTTACGTGCTTGTGCTCCAGTAAAGATACACGCTGGAAAACATCGGGGAATTGTTTAAAATCCTCCAGGGGAAGCTGTGGACTGGAACAATCCGTGACATCTAAAATGGGAGAAACTATACCGCCTGCGATGTCATTTCCGAGAATAAAATCTATCACACAAACGGGAATACTCCACCCTGGGAACTATTAAATACCTTAAAAACTGCAAAAGGTCACAGGTCCGTTGTATATATAATTATTTATTGATACAAAGGTAAAAGTCCCGAAATATTGCGGATTTAGAAAATGCAACATACACTAAGCAGAACATACCCTAAATCTACCCTAAACCCAAAATCTACCCGAATCGCCATCAATCCCAAAATGCCTGGACAAACAGCAGGCGACCCGCAGAACGAAGCGCTTGAAAGCGGCAATACACAAGTTATAATAAACAGAGCTGAGCTGCTCCGGTATCTCTTAAAATTTTAATAGTCACCGCAATTCTCCTCGTTAGCAAAACCAGCCTTCCCAACCAAGATAAAAGGCTGATAGCAAGGATCTAAGTTTGGTTCCTGTAAAGAAATAGTGTCGGGCTGCACGGAACCCGCAAACGCAATTATTAGGACTTGCGCAGTCACTTTGCTTAGGCGCTCTCTTCTGTTTGCGCTTTAGTTACACACAGTTGGCTGCAACGTGTCCAGTCCGAACTCTAAAGGTGAGCGATTACTTTGAACGGTCTTAGGGCTACTGTCTCTTATACTTTCGTTTCTATTGCGTTTAAAGGCCATTTTTATGCCGGTATGACTGGAATAAGTTCATAAGCACGTAAAAATCATACCGAAGACTTTCCGCGAGCGATAAAGTGGACAGTACTTTTCCGACCAGCTTGCACTGTAACCACAAAGCCCATATATCGTTGGGTCAACGCAAAGTAGTAGCAAGACTTTCCCGAAAGGGAAGAAAGCACTATATGTGGCGGAGTGGTGAGAGGAGATACAAAACATACATTTTAATTAAAACCCGAATACGCCACCCTGTGGAACTATTAAATACCTTAAAAACAGCAAAAGGTCACAGGTCCGTTGTATATATAATTATTTATTGATACAAAGGTAAAAGTCCGGAAATATTGCGGATTTGGAAAATGCAACATGCACTAAGCGTGCATACACTATTCACACTGGTTACTACAAAATAAACACATCCAAATTAACAATACAGCAGGACTGTGACTAACTAGCACAGGGTAGGCTAAGATATAACTCTAAATACTCAAACACTGTAAGGTGCACACCACCACACTCAGTGTCCAGTGATATTACTATTAGTGACCACACAGCGCACGGTGAAGGAAGCACTGCAACCCGAAGAGTGGAGATAAAATCGCCTACCTGGCTCCAGGCACACAGCTCTTGTAACTAAATATAAAAACCATATTCACAATTTTACAAAAACGTAAAAATACAAATGAATTAAATAACCAGTAGAATTAAACAAAAAGAACCCCGACTCTAATGACAGAAAAGTAAAAAGATTACAACAAATAAAGGATTCCAGAGATTCACAAAAGAGAATAAAACCAAACCACTCTTCACGTCGACGTACAAGCAAATAAATAATTTGAATCTAAACAAAAATCTGGCTCATAGAACAAACAAAAAACGTCCACCAGTGTTGTTCCGGTGCCGGAGATCAACCCCAAGCGCGCATTTCCAAAGAGTGCCGGAGAACCCCGCCATCCGCAACACCAAA
>JACRUU010000012.1:20227197-20357197 GCA_030449085.1 Kryptopterus vitreolus
ATTTTGCTTCCTTCTGTTCAAACAAAAGATGTTTGTATTTGCTTAATGTTGAGGGAAGAGATTAGTGTACCGTGTAGTTAGTGTAAGAGATTAGTGTGATT
The DNA here is from genome assembly GCA_030449085.1 of Kryptopterus vitreolus. NCBI lineage: Eukaryota > Metazoa > Chordata > Actinopteri > Siluriformes > Siluridae > Kryptopterus > Kryptopterus vitreolus. Next base: position 20,227,299 of record JACRUU010000012.1, read on the forward strand.
TTAGTGTTTGTTAGAAATGACAATAAAGCTTATTGATAATTTTTGGTAAACTTTCCGACTGAGAAGAATTATTTTAAAGGCAAGTATTTTCTTCTCAGGTGTTCTCCAGGAACAACACTGTAAACAGTTTGCAGAAAACTGTCAATCAGCACTGTTTATACAGTTTAATTTCCCTTTAGTGCCCCCTACTGGAATACCTAGAAAAGATTCACAGCGCGGTACCGTTTTCATGGCCCAACTGCTGCTTTTTTAGCCTAAAAAATTATTACATTACATTACATTAGTAGCATAAGAAAACTATTGCAAAAAGTGACCAAACTAGGAGAAACACAATATAAAACTGTTAAATAATAGCACTGACAGACAAAAAAATATGAATAGCAGTACAATATCCCAAGTGATATGCTAATCAAAGAATATATCTTGTATGCAGGTGTGATGTTTTTGTCAAACAGAAAGGGAAGATGTGTGACTGTGCTTACTAGCAGCACAGAAATATACTGCTCTGTCCTCTGGAGTTATATTGGATATGAGAAGAAACGCATTCCTTTGTGGCATGTCCGGAAGTGCTGAATTGTACATTAAACTGCTTTTCAGGAGTTTTCATTAATGAGCAGTCCAATGAGCTCGATGAAGTCACTGACGGTCTTTTGTTGATACCAGTACATTCATTCATTCATTCATTCATTCATTCATTCATCTTCTACCGCTATATCCGATCTTCCTTCGGGTCAGGGGGAGTCTGTGCCTATCTCAGGCGTCTATGGGCATTAAGGCAGGATAGACCCTGGATGGAATGCCAACCCATCTCAGGGCAGACACACACACTCACATTCACACACACATTCATACACTAGGGACAATTTTCCAAGGTGCCAATCAACCTACCGTACATGTTTTTGGACCGGGGCAAACCGGAGAACCCGGAGAAAAAACCCTCTGAGTCACGGGGAGAACATGCAAACTCCACACACACATGGCCGAGACGGGAATCGAACCCGGACCCTGGCGGTGTGAGTCTAACGTGCTAACCACTAAACCACCATGCCCCCGATACCAGTACATATAATTTAAATGTATTTATAAACACATTAAATATACACAAAAGAACAAATTTAAATGTGCATTTTATCATCATCATCATCGTAATCATCATCATCATTATTATTATTATTATTATTATTATTATTATTATTATGAATACATTTTCTTTCATCTTTCAGCTGCTCCCGTTAGGAGTCTCCACAGCGGATCACAGCATTTTTTGTTTTATTTATTTAATTTAAAAAAAAATTTATTTATTTATTTTAAATTTTTTAAGTCATCCGTATATTTGTTTAGGCACATTTTCCCTAACGCAAACCTCTCCATTTATTCAGGCTTGAAATTCGGAATAAGAATGCACCGGCTTGTAGAACCCTAATGGTTTTGGAATTAAGTGGTTTTAGTGGGTTTAAGGGCCCACTAGTGGCAGCTTCGTAGTAATGGGATTTGAACCTGCGACCTTCTGGTCCAGAGTCCAATGCATTGGAACCACTGATGTTAATAATAATAATAATAATAATAATAATAATAATAATAATAATAATAATAGTCAACTCATTGAACCATGGTAATCATTTAAAAGAACTCTCTGATGCACAATACTCTTAATTCACTAGAAACGCATGAACACTCCAAACCAACGCAGGGGATTCGCGCTATTTTTGAACTGGAATATAAAGCAGTCATGTGGCTGCATGCAAAATGAGGCTTCGGACGTCACAGATCACGTGCTTATGGGAAAACGAATCAAGCTCCGGTACACTGCTTCACTGTTTTGGGGATCCCAGCTTCTATGCTTCTGTATCAACCGTCACATCAGTGGTAGAAACCTAAACTGAACATTTGTATAAACTGGATGGTGGTCTGTAGTGGTTGGATTAGCTGTAATTCAGAAACTAGCATTATCAAGCACGTCCACCAAATCGCGGACTGCTTTGACGTCTGCTGTTAGCAAGTGTATTAGCCAGCGTTTAGACGAGTTTCGCTGATAGAGACATTTGTCCATCCAGACTGTGACCATGTCCACGGAGCAGCTGCTGTCAGTAGATTATGAAGTATATGGGAGAGTCCAGGGAGTGTTTTTTCGAAAATATACTCAGGTAAGGTTCAGGGTGTTTTATACTGTCCTCATTGATATGGACCAGGTATTCCTTTCAGTGCCAGAATGTTCATCAGTACAGGTTTCTTTTGTGTGTGTGTGTGTGTGTGTGTGTGTGTGTGTGTGTGTGTGTGTGTGTGTTGATACACTGGTAGTGGGACAGGGATTTCTTACGTGTTAAAAAAGATGACATCATTGTATACCAATTTAGGTCATAGATCGTGTGTTTTTCCTGAACTTTCCACTTACAGAACACATCCTGTCCAAATAGACGTTATTTGCAGCCCCATAGTTATAATAACTCTATTTTAAGTAAAAAAAAGACAATGGTAAAGGTTCACAGCTATAATTAAATAATGATATAAAATGTAATATGCAAAAAAAGAGATGCAGATTGCAAGGATTTGTTTTTAGACCCCCGTGGAGGTTTCAATTATAGGTTTTCAGATGATTTGTAATCTGTGTATGTTTTCAGTCTGAGGGGAAGAAGTTGGGTTTGGTTGGCTGGGTGAAGAACACTTCGGCTGGAACGGTACAGGGTCAGCTCCAAGGCCCTGCAACTAAAGTCAGGCAGATGCAGGAGTGGCTCAAGACCACCGGCAGTCCGCAGTCCCGGATCATTAAAGCCGATTTCAGCAATGAGAAGGAAATCGACAGTTTGGAGTTCAAGGATTTTAAAGTTGTCCACTAATCAGTGCAGTAAACTACTGGACTTGTAATATAGTTTAGAATTTTATCTTTAAAGATATTTGAGATGAGCCTGGTTGCCTGTTACACTAAAAATACACTCGGATGAAGGGATGGACTGTATTTAACATGTTAGTAATAAATTATACAAATAACAACAAAATGCACTTCTTTTTTGATGTGATCTTTATAAGCCATGTTGTATAATATGTACACCATGCTTGAGAAAATACTGGAATGATAAGGACAATATTTGTCTTTTGCTGTACATAGAGAGTAGGGATTAGGTTCACCAGACAAATATGAGATGATAACTCAGATTAAAATTTTTATATTTACATACAAAGGTTATTGGATGAGACTCTTTCTGCCATGACATTTCCGTGATCTCAAAGTATGACATTAGCACAGTGAAGGCCATGAAATAGTAGAACACCTGTATGGCATCATTAGTATAAGCAAATAATATAGCATAGAAATTGTGTTATTTATTATTTGATTTGTATTTTATTGTATGAGGAAGGGGGCACAGTGGCGTAGTGGTTAGCACGTTCGCCTAACACCGCCAGGATCCGGGTTCGATTCCTGTCTCGGTCATGTGTGTGTGGAGTTTGCATGTTCTCCCCGTGCCTCAGGGGGTTTTTCTCCGGGTTCACCGGTTTCCCCCCGGTCCAAAAACATGCATGGTAGGTTGATTGGCACCTTGGAAAATTGTCCCTAGTGTATGAATGTGTGTGTGAATGTGTGTGTGTGCCCTGCGATGGGTTGGCATTCCATCCAGGGTGTATCCTGCCTTAATGCCCATAGATGCCTGAGATCCCAGGCTCCCCGTGACCCGATGGAAGATCGGATAAAGCGGTAGAAGATGAATGAAGAGGTTAGGGTAGAAGATGAATAGAAGAAGAGGAAATGAATGAATGAATGTATGAGGAAGTCAGGTTTGGCAGAGAAGTATGTGACATGCATGAGGACAGCATGACAGCAGTGAAGTGTGCAGTAGGAATGACAGACTGGTTAAAGTTGGAGGTCGGATTGCATCAAGGATCAGCTGTGAACCCTTTCCTGTTTGCAGTGATGAGCAGTTACACAGTTATTATTTATATACAGTAAGTAAAAAAAAGACCTTCCTCAGTGGCATGTAGAGCAGGTAGTGGGTCACGGTTTTTAAACTGGGGATAAATACAGTACACGTATTTAGTTTGTGGAACATTTCAAGCAGCTTTTGTGGAGACAGGAATGCCATTAATTTAAAATACCATAAATAAATAACATTAATTTCGTCAATAAAATGCAGATTGTTAGTCATGCACAAGTCAGTAACAAACAAGAAATACAGCATCTATGGTTTCCAGTGGCAGAAGCACCAGTAATACTTCCTTTTGAAATGCATTACATAAATAAATGTATTTTATTAAATAAAAATGGAAATTTGTGTCCATGAGCATTAATCATTATAATAAATTTCGTGACGAAATGGTGTGAGAGTGGGGTCCGAAGTTCTGGATCTAATTTGGTCCTTAATTGGGTTAACTGCTTTAATAATTGAGCTGTGGATATTCATAGTTTCATAGATGGTAGAAAATAAGTACAAAATTATGCATAAAAAGATTTTGAAATGACACAAGTGCATGTGCCAAAAAGAATAAAAATACATTTGCAGTTTTGCCCAAATAGAACACTGTCACACTATATGTGTGCAGATTTTCATACAAATGAACCACAGTTAGTTGCAATGCCAGCTCACAGCTCTAATGTTTCTGGTTTGAGTTTGACCTTGCATTAGTCTGTGCTGAGATTCTAGGATTGGGGTGCGAGTGTGTTTGCATGCACTTAACTCTGGAGTCGACTGCAAAGGCGTTTCTAATCTAAATGTCATAGATTGGTGAACTATTCACTACAGGAACAGTGAAAATCTTCAGATTTTATTCCAGCACTACAAGCTCAGTTACATGTGCACTGTCAGTGTAACAGGAAACGTGAACCTTTCCCAGTATCCATTAAGGGATATAGTGGCATTAATCTAAAACTAGAGAACCTACTAATCCAAATTCTTGATCATTAGAGTATTTGGCAATATACACTACTGTATTTCTACTTCTCAAGACAAAATGCAGTGATTAAAAAAGGAAAAAACAAACATATGATTCTGATAAATGACAAAAGTTCACCATTAAGATCTCACTCTATCATACAAAACAGTCTAATACACTGTAGGACCCAGCTAATTATTCAGTAATAAATCTTGAAGTTTATTATTCAGCAACCACCACAAATTCTCCAGTAACTACAGTAAAACAGGAAATGTATGTGGTTACAAAAATGGAAGAATGTAAACCTGTAGCTGGCAAACCATGGCTATGTATATAAGCAATGATTTCAATTTTGTAGTTTTTGAGTTTTCTAATTACTGGATTTTATATATATATAATGCTACACCTAAAATGGGAAGTCATAGCATCTTGGCACTCCTTTAAATCATAATAAAAGTAACAAAACAGAAAAACAAATACACAGAGGCTATACATGGGTCTCCAAAAAAATTCCGTCTCGTAACATAAATAATATTGCACTCATATCTGTATGCTGGCAGCAGATTCCTACCTCTCCATAATTCTTTGCTTCCACAATGTTTCATGTCTAAATTGACCAGCTGGTTGAGGACCCTCCCAGTACCTAGATCCCAGAATGAAAAGACTTATTGTGAGAGAGCCAAACATTCCAGGAAATGACTATTCCCCCTCCACCTCTCTCGTTCCCAATCCAAGCCTAGCTGCATGTCTTGTACACTATCTTTTTTTTTTTTTTCAAGGCTCAACAATCCAAGTCACCCGTATGGACCCTTGCACCATTTAGAATTTTATGTCCATTTAGAAAAGCTCTTGCAATGTTTGGCTCCCCTACTACTCTACATTAACTACTGCTACTGGAGCCAAAAACAAACCGCAAACATGTCATAGATAGAAACATGCCGGATTTCACTTAGTTCCATCTTTCTTGTGCATCGAGAAACTCCTGGAGGGCAAACAGCTGTGCATCAATATGTGTTTATTTCCTTCACTAGCACACCCAATTTGCCTCATGAAAGCCATGGTAATTACCTGATGAGCTGAATCAGATGTGTTAAATGAGGTGGAATGCTAAACCCTGCATTGCTACAGTCCTCCATTCTGACACCCCTTAAGAATTAAACTTTTATTAAGAATAAAAGTCTTGATATAGTCTAGATAAAGATAAGAATCTGAACTCTAAAACTACATAGTAAAAACAATGTAAATGCTGATATTCACTTGTGTAGTTTCAGTTTATCCCAGGTTAGAGTTGTGACAGTGATGGATGAATGGAATGAATGAATGAATGAATGATTGATACCCCCCCAACCACAGGGAAGTTTATGGGTTCCAGCATAATACAGACAAAGGAATGTAATAAATAAAAAAAAAGAAAATACAAAATAGAAATATAAAGGTATAAATAGAGAAATAGAAAAGAAAACTTTTCTGATGAGTCTGTGCAATTTAATAGACTGTGCAAATGCTGACTCTTTTTACATGCCTTGTACAACTTGTGCTTAATACAGTATGCTTAATACAGTATGTAGACTTCCACCCCCGAGTGGAATTAAAGAGTCGTGGGGGAGGAAGGACTTCCTTAGTCTGTCAGCGTAAAAGGGCAGTGACAGTAACCTGTCACTGAAGCTACTCCTCTGCCTTCAGATGATTATGTGCAGTGTATGTAGTGGATTATCCAGTCTGTTCCCACCCATCTTTCTGCCACTGATGTCAGGCTGTCCAGTTCCGAGCCCACTTCAGGGCCCGCCTTGCTTACTAGCTTGTCCAGACGGTTGGCATCCTTCTTCTTGATGCTGCCTCCCAAGCACACCGCCACATAGAAGAGGGCACTTGCCACAAGTCTGATAGAACTTCAGACTGGATGTTCTAGTTTTGGAGATATTTAAGTATGACAGCCTTCTGCGTAAGTGTAGCCAGCTCTGTCCTCTCCTGCACAGAGTGTCTGTTTTGGTAGTCCAGTCCATTTTAGCATCTAGCTGCACTACCAGACATTAAGTTTTTACAAGCTCCACACAGTCACCACCTGGGCCACCTGAAGTCCACCACCATCTCCCTGGTCTTGGTGGTGTCGAGGTGTATGTGTATGAAGTCACATGCAATGAAGTATTCAGTTCTCTGTACTCCTCCTCTTGACCCCTCCTGATACAGCCCACGATAGGAGTGTCATCTGCAATATTTTGGCACATGGCAGTACTGGAAGTCTGGTCTTGTCCACTCAACGTGTATAGAGGTTATTCAGAGGTTTGTTAGAGATCACTAGTGAGCAAACTGCATCACAAAGACCAAAAAACACACCAGAGAGCTCTGGGATAAAGTAGTTGAGAAGTTTAACAAGCAAAATTCTATGTATGGCTAAACATACAGCCAGAGCTACAATGAAATGGTTGAGATTGAAGGACATTCATGTGATAGAACAGCCCAGTCAATGTCCAGACCTGAATCCTATTGAGAATCTCTGGCAAGACTTGAAAATTTGCTCTTCACAGACGTTCTCCATCCAATCTGATTCAACTGGAGCTGTTTTGCAAAGAAGAAGCAAAAATTACAGTCTCTAGATGTGTAAATCTGGTAGAGACTTGCAGCCTTAATTGTAGTGAAAGGTGGTTTGACAAAATATTGATATGCATGCCAAACCTTTCTGAGCTCTAATTTGAACAGGGGGTTAAATAAAACACACACAATCATACACAATCGTATGTAACAACTTAAATATACTAAAAGCTACACAACTGAAGCATTGAAACAAATCGATCTGAAGGGTTTTTTTGGGACTTAACAAGGCTCAGTTCTGGAAAGTTACTAATGTTTGCAACCTAATATTTACCCTCCTGGTGAACATCAGAATCAATCATCAGAAAGCAGTGTGACAAGATGATGTTTTGTATTAAAGGTAGGAAACTACACAGAACTCTTTGTTGATACTCCAAAACAACAGATTGCCAGGGTTTCAGTGCATACTCTTTTGTGAAGTCATAACCTATTTGTATATTTCACATAGTTTATTAAATTCAATATACAGCTCCCCCTAAATGTATTGGAAAACAAGGCCAGTTTCCTCTTGTTTTTTTGTGTTCTATACACTGACAAGTGAAATAAAAGGTGATATATCAGGTCTTCAGCTTCCATTTTCTAATAATTAAATTTGGGTGTGTTATACAACTTGGAAGCGGGCACATTTTGTATCAGACTACAAATTTTCATCCTGAATATTTGAATGAAAGGTGTTTTCTGTTAGTTGGGTGTGGTCTTTCAGATTGATTGCTTATTCAATCCATCAGTATTAAATTAGCTATGAGACATGAGCGTGGTTTTAGCCTTTAGTTGCACTTATAAAGAGTGCATTTGTTTGTAAAATGCACAAGCTAACATTTAAGACTACTGGAGTAAGACAAGACAATTTTAAGCACAACCAATACACCAATTTGAAATTTCCTGAAAAAGAAATAGGCTACATTTGGTGGTAGACCACCCTTATCTTTATGGGAGAAAATGTTTTGGAACATTCATTCATTCATTCATTCATTCATTCATTCAACCTCTACCACTATATCCAGTCTTCCCTCGGGTCACGGGGAGTCTGTGCCTATCTCAGGCATCTATGGGCATTAAGGCAGGATACAGCCTGGATGGAATGCCAACCCATCGCAGGACACACACACACACACACACACACTTTCACACACACTGGAAATTTTTCCAAGGTGTCAATTAACCTACCGTGCATGTTTTTGGACCGGGGGAAACCGGAGGACCCGGAGAAAAACTGGGGAGAAGATGCAAAACACACACACATGGCTTAGACGGGAATCAAACCCCGACCCTGGAGGCGTGAGGCGAACGTGCTAACCACTAAGCCACCGCGCCCCCTTGTTTTGGAACAGATAACCATAATATAAATAGCAAAACTGACATTCTTTTTCTTTTCCATGTTTTGTTTTGAGAGGTTTCTGTCTTATTTCACGTATCTGGAGGTAAAAAGCATGTTGAATTGGTCTGGTAATTGACCCGGTCAGCCTAGAACATTCCACCTTCATCCCCTGATGATTTTCTTTGCTGTATTTTGTGGCATTCTTTTTGCTTTATGGTGAAGTTTCTGCAAATTAGATTGGAAGAATTTCTCTGTTAATTGGCAGATGGAATGTTTCTGTAGAAGTCTGTGTTCTGTCTGCTGTCATCAATATGAGTTACCATCAATAAAGATTACTGAGCCTGTTACAGAAACAGCCTTGCATGCACAAGCCATGCCAGTGTGCCTGACTGATGAGCTTTGGATTTCATCACACCTTACCTTCTGTGTGTGTCTCTGTGTATATATGTTTCACAAAGTCTAGTCTGGCCTTCTAATTTTGCTCCTCATATGTAGTTTGCTGGTGATGATGTGTATTCTTATAACTTGTGCCTTTATTGATGTTTCTGATTGTTTTTGCATCTCTCATAATGTATTTCATCAGCCACTGCTCTTTTTCTTTTGCTGATTTGTTGTTTTTCTTTTGCTGATTTGTTAGGTGTCTGATCATTATTACTGCAATGGTTTCTTTCTTTTTCAGGACATCCCAAACTGCTCCCTTGGCCGTGCTCAGATACATTTTCGGCCTTATCAGCCTCAAACTGGTCAGGTGTACAAATATTTTTTGATCTATTAAAAAGTTCAAGCATTATGTTAATTTATTTGACAAATCCAGATGATAATATCAGAGAATGAATGCTAACATTCAGATATATTAACACAATTCTATTCTGATCTCAAAGCCAGAGTGTATGGAAAAACAAAAGAATTGGCCTTGCCATAACATTCCTTTCACAGGTGATTGAATGCAAGACATAAAATGTTTTTTTTAATGAGTATAACCAATTCCACATGGTTCTGAAGCGAAAGCTTGTTGAAAATCCTAACATTAACATAAGTTCTTAATTCAGGTATGTATTTTTGGTAGAAAGCAATATGTACAAAAGATGATATAAAAAAAAAAAATATATATATATATATATATATATATATTACAGTTCTTTTGAAATAAAAGCCTTATTGGGGATTTGAGTGAACGTTATACATCTCCAGCTTTCTTTTCCAAATTGAAGAAATGGGGCCAAGTGACAGTTTTAACACTTAAGTTGTGAGCTGAGATCACAGTGTGTAGTGTGTTGTAGCTGCTAATTTGACTTCTCAATGGTGGTAACAGCAAATGAGTGGTTGGGAAAAAGTCATTATTATTTGATGCGGTGCAAAATAAATAATCACACAATGACATTGCATTATTAGGTTCTTAGTTGTTTTGTTATTCCTGATACTTTAATGTCTTTAATGTCAATATATGTACTACTTGATCATATGTTAACTCATTAATCAATAGATTTTTTGCATCAAAATAATGTGTTCTTAGGAAGCTTTCAGGTATAAACCTGGAGCTTTAACTGTAGCTTTTACCTTTACGTAAAGGTGCATTACGTAAATTATGCTCCATTATTTCATTTTACAATATGTTGCTTCTAATGTGCAATTCTGTGTGTATACTAAAATGTAGGCATGTGAAAGTAACCTGCTAAATATTTTAAGGCTACAACTCTTTAATGACATTTTCAGTGTCGTTCAGAGTTCAGAGCTTTTAATAAATATTATTTGACATCAGAACTGATAACTATTGGGGTGACATTGCCTATTTCAAAGGTTAAAAATATCACCATGTGTCACCTCCGACTGTATATAGAAGATAGACTGTAGCTAATATAAATAACATAATGCCAGGTCCTCAGAAAGTTTATTATATTGCATTTCAACATTTTATACTTGCGTATTACTTCTTCTACTATAGAATGTGCTTAACAAAAAGAAATAGCAATGATATCATTGCCCTCCTACGTTTGCCCCTCAGTAACATGCAGGAACATCCCTGTGTATAAACTTTTATTAGGGAATCAAAAATGGAATCCCAGTACGTCACTGTCCTTATATGGTCAACTTCCCGTTCAACGCTATTGCGTCACTACAGGACGTGGGCGCAACAGAAAAGATCCACAGGATCAGCACTGGTTGCCAGATTGGACTCTTTCAGCACTTTTATCGTGCATCCGAGTTAACCATTAAGAAGTGCAATGACAATGAACATCTTCCACCTTCGTTATAAGTGAGAAATATAAAAACAAATTATTAATCTGCATCATTTTCAAATAAGGATTATTCTACCTGCCAACTCTTAGTTATTGTTTCTGCTTTACACTAAAAACCCTGGCATCCCACTGGATTATTAGGCTAGAGCTAAAGTGCAATTTGATGCAGTGCAGTAACAAAGCTTCCAAATTGTTGTATACACGTTTAAATACATGTTTAAATACACGTAATACTCCAGTTCATACACGTAACGACACAATCTTATAATATTATTGATTATGAGTTTAATTTAAGATTTTTATCACTATAAAATGAACAATTTTGCTCAGATCGGTCACCAAAAAGTCATCGCCTTGTCAGTATGATTGTCACTAACCGCATGTTATGCCATTTTGTATAGTTCATTCATATTTAATATTATGCGCTGGCTTTTAGTGCACTTGGGGCGCATCAGTATTTTATGAATGAACATGTTGCACATGTTGTCTTCCAGGAGACTCCAAAACGGTCCGGGAAATACACACCGATATTGTCATTTTATATTTTGATCGATTTCAAATAAGGTTGGGAATCAAATGCAGTATAAAAGTGTGTATAAATTGTTTGAGGCATGTGCGTTGTTATTCAGGAGAAAGATGCTCCCCGCAACCCAAAATGGTACATCCTCGGTTCATTCATAAAATTCTGAGGGAATATATAGGAGGGAGGGGCTTGTAGAGCAGGCTTATCAGTGACCAGGTTTATATATAAACCTGGAAAAGGGCGACTGGAATCAGGGAAGCGAGGCTGACAGATCGCATCCTTAGTTCCTTTTTTCTTTCTTTCTTCTGGAAACGTGCCTAAGGGGAGAAATGATCCTTAGCAAAGCCGGTGCGGAGTCTGTGTCACGCTGCAGCTCTGCATCTTCTGCCGGGGAGCTGATGGATACCACACAGGTAGGCAACATCCCTAAGCATTAAGCATCAACACAATATAATCATGGTGTAGGCGGCTTCAATCCTGATAATGCACTGCATTCAATGACCAGTCTGTCTTGGGTAGTTCTTAATAAATATTATCAGATATTCACATTTATCTGGATATTAAAAAAAATACAATTAGTATTATTAATATTATTAATTTGAAATCATTGTTTTAAATCCTGATCATCACCTAATCTTGGAATAAATTAACTGCTTATTTCGCATTGCTTACGTATAATAAGAATGTTTTCTTTTAATTTTCAAGACATTATATGGGGAATGGGGTTTAAATTGTTTATTTTTTGTCGTGCTTCAGTGTTGAAGTGGCTCTGCAGCGGTTCTCTGTTTGGAGACTCCGCAGCAGCTCTGCGTCAGCGCTGACGTCAGCGACAATGGAAAAGTCAAATATTGATCAGGAAGACTATTTTTGGACGCCGTGCAACTTAAAGAAAGACATCGGCTTATAAGAAACGACGTCATGACTTGGTTCATTCATAGAAAGCCTGTTTTGATCATTGATCTTCACACAAAACGGTTGTTAATCAAATCAAGTCACCAAAGCGAACATCCCAAATGTTACACCTGCTTTGTGCACTACACTGATTGTATGATTACACGATTAATCAGTAGACACATTGTTACACTGAATGCAGGGCCCGGAGTCGGATCGTGAGGCGCCCGTGGCTCCGTTCGTCCCCACTGTAACTGCGATCTCCACCAGTCCAGATTTGCAGTGGATGGTGCAGCCGACCATCATCACGTCCGTCTCCCCGTCTGCGACCAGACCTGAAACCCGGGAAACAGCAGCCAAGAGAAGCGGGACCAAAGCGAAAAACGCCGCCAGGAAAGGAAAAGCCGAGCAGGTAGGATACTCACGTTCAAGCCTGCTGTCTATTCTTCAGTTAAGACTTAATCAGGTGTTCATCACTGAAAGCTGCGCCATGGCATGATGCCTAGCCTGGGCACATCCACTTCAAATTCACTTCACAGTGTGTCTACAACACTAACATAGCAGTCTATTTATAGTCGCAGTGCGCAGAAAAATGAATTTCTTCCTGAAGGTGTATTGCTTAGGGATAGTCCCTTGCAGCTGAAATGGGTTACATCCGTCACGCTCTTACAATCTATCTTTTCCCACTGATCAGCTCACGCCAGAAGAGGAGGAGAAGAAGAGAATTAGGAGAGAGAGAAATAAAATGGCTGCAGCAAAGTGCAGGAACAGACGGCGAGAGCTCACGGACACCTTGCAGGCTGTAAGCTGAAAAATGCCCATGCGTTGCAAATTTGAGTGTTACCATGTCGTCCTGTAATCAGTCATCCTTTTCATTTTCATTCGTTATAGGAAACAGACAAACTGGAAGAGGACAAAGCAGCATTGCAGGCGGAAATAGCAAATCTTCTAAAAGAAAAAGAGAGACTTGAGTATGTTCTTGCATCACACAAGCCTATATGTCAGCTGCCCGAAGAGCTGGAGAGCATTTTCCCTGAGTCTCCACAACCGCTTCCTTCCTCTGAGATATCTGGCCAACTTCCAGAAGATGGTGCACAGGACACCCCTTCTCTACACGACTTGGAGACTCCTTCAGTCCCACCCACAGCCATCTCGGGCAACTCTAATATATTACTGTGCTCCAGTGCAGAGGTCAGTTTGTGTGACCTTGAGCCGTCACTGAATGTCAAGGAGGAGCTGCTGGAAAATATCCTTGGCAGTGTGGATGAGGAGAGGATCTCAGTGGAAAAAGCACGCTCGGTCCCTGACATTGACCTCAACGGTTCCTTAGGCTTCACAGACTGGGAAACCCTGTACAAGTCTGTGGCCAACGATCTGGAGTCCTTAAGCACACCTGTGGTGAGTGCGTCCACCCCGACATGCAGCAATTACCTGTCCGTCTTTACTTTCGCCTGTCCAGAGCTGGAGTGTCTGACTGAGGAAATGGACGGCTGCAAAGGCGGTGTATCCAAATCTGACAATGTGGATCTTCTAAACTCCCCTACACTCCTGGCATTATAAACATACTTCAAAAAAAGAGGAGGGTTTCACAGTCTCATTTACTAGATATCACTGTGCTGTGATATCTGAGAAGAGCGGTACTGATGCGAAAGCCGGCAGCATCCACGAAATGTGCAATGCAACCAAGAGTGACATAGGTTACCCTCTTCCAGATACTCTTGATGTAGCTAAGAGCATGAAAAGTAATTCTTTGAAATCCTATCCCATGGACAGCTATGAACTAGGTTCTGATTTGAAAGCATGCACAGATTCAGTATAAAATTATATATGAATAAATATAAATATATAATATATATATATATATGTATATGTATGTAAGAGTTTTATATCTGTTTGATCTTCTGTGAGGTCTTCTGCAAGCTATATTGTGCACTGTTCGCTGTGCAGTTTTGTGTTTTTGATGGCAATAGTTTATCAGTGTTGTGCTTTAGTATATATTCTTGACGGTCCTTACATACCTCAGTGTCATCATGCAGTTGGTGTTATGACATCATAAATAATGTTTAGAGTTTTCCATGAAAACATCCAGTGGTATATCAATCAAAATGTATTTTATGATACTTTATTTTTTTACCTTATAAATCTTTTGACTTGTGTATCAGCGGGAAAGAGTGAAATGAGCACTGATTTCTTATGAATTAATAATCACATTAAAGATTCATGCAATGTGGTATCGGTTGAATTACTATTAATGTCTGAGTGTGCAGTGTTTTCCATGGCTATAGAGAAGCCACCCAATATCTCTTTATTCCTCCTAGCTCCACCTTCAGTTGAAAGGGAGGGGGTTAATTATGTAAAAGTGTTCCTTATACCTATACTTTCCTGGGATCACCTCTGGACCCACCCTTTATGCAACGTACCCCCTAATACCCATCTTTTCTCTGGGTTTCTGCTCTGTATCCAGCATTTATTGGTGTAAAATTGCCTCTCTTTCCAATGTTTTTTTTTCACATCTGCACTAAAGCCACCTTTTCATTGTGTAAAAGTACCCATCATGCCATTTTCCCCATCTAGGATTAACTCTGCATTCTCTACATTCATCTGCAAAGTGCCCCTCTAAACCCATTTTTTCCTGGGATCTGGATCCACCTCAACCCTGGCCAAGAGTCTAATGAACGAAGGATACGGAAAATATGTTTAATTACGTGCAATTAATGTTAATGTATAAGTGCTCTCCTGAGGGCTGACTTCCTATTAAAGATAATGAGACGTTAATACCCTCTGCTGGCTGTGGTATAACGTCAAGTGGACTTTCTGACCAATTTATTACATACAAATAGGAAAACCCTACACAATGCAACCACATGGTCGTATATAAAAGATGACCTAGCCCAGCCTGGAAGTCTTGCAGTAAAGTCATGGTAAGATTGCAGCTTTGAATTACAGACATAGGGGAAATATTCTCTTCCATGTGGGCTTCGATTATTTTAGCTCAGCTTTTTTTTTTCCTTCTGGCACTTCGGGGTGAGTGGGTTGTTTGTTTTCTGGTATCTAAGGGGTGGAGTGAACAGGACTTCCCTCGCTTCTCCCCTTCTCACTGCCCCCTGCTTCTTTTTGGTGCAGGACAGTTTTTTTTCTGCATCCCTGCTTACGTCTGGCTGCCGGAGAACAGAGAGTTCCGCATTCCCGAGTCCTCCCAGCCAGGGATCGGTATATAAACGTGCTGATGCAACGCTTTCCCCTGTTCAAAATCTACTCGAGACCCCCGGCTGACCTGAGGAAAGCACACCAAGGGATCGCGGGATCGAAGTCAGGTAAGGCGCAAAGTTTAGGAACTTTAGCTGTAAGGAGCAAGAGGAGGAGGAGGAGGAGGAGGTGGTGGTGGTGGTGGAGGAGAAGCAGAAGAAGGAGGAGGAGGATTGGGCTTTTGCACGGCGCCACGCTCGCACGGAGCTTCAGCGACAAACCGGACACTTTATGAATTATTATTATTTATGTTTGCATTTTCCCCACACCCATTTTGTGCAATCGTATTCTGTAGCGTGGATAAATATGTATATAGTGCAACGAACTGTGCAAACTAGCACTCGCTTGTTTTCGGTTACGTTTGTCTTTTGCCGTATTGTGTGGCGCTGTAGCGCGTTGATGCAAATTCCCCCCTTTGAGCACATCTCTAGTAATTACACACCACCATGCCTGTGAATGTTTTTTTTTTTATTACATTTACCGGGATCTTCGTTTCCGATTTCAGGAGCTTTGGATCAACGAGAATGAATAGTAAAGAAAAGGAAATTGACAATGACATTGAGACGGAGAGTTATTTCATGATTTTTTTAAAACCCCTGAATGGGTTCCTGGTTACTTTTTTGTGTTATGTAAGACACGCTACATGTTTTACTGACGACCCACTTCCGCTTTGAAACTGACTCATAGGACAGGGCGTTACTCTGGAACTTGGAGTAAAATAAGGCTATTTACTACATAAACTACACCGGTTTGCTTAGTATCATTTAATCACCTCGTTATTAATGACTCTTTCCCACAATCCATTCACAGGCTTTATCCATGCTGCTGAAAAAGCTACCAAATATACACGCTTGAGTTCATTTGCATGCAATGTTAATTTGGTAAGTTTGCAAATTGTCCAAAGACTTTTCGTCTTAAGTTCAATGGAGTGGATGTGTTTCTGTATATCACAGGTCTGGTCTGTTCGAACACCCCATTCCTGCGTTTTAAAAGTCAATTCCTCAGAGTAGAATTTTCAGTATATTTTGGTCTGACTGAGGGATTTCAGTTCATTTAGACACACTGGTGATAATGGATATTGTTGTTGGAGGTGAAGGTGCGGGGTGAAGTCTGTGTTTGTTTCGGTTTGAAGTCTAGGACACGGCTCTGTGCAGGACACTCCGAGTTGATACCTGCCTTGGTGGAAGTACGCTATTTTTGCGCAGGAAAGAAGTGACAGAGCAGCTTTGACCCTTTTAGTTCCAGCGAAGGAAAGCAGTAATGCTACAGCATTCTGTATAATTGTGTGTGCGTGAAATTTTTGTGGTAACAATTTGGAAAAGATCAGTGTAGAATAGTGATTGTTGGGTGTCCACATACTTTTGATCAGATGTTGTGATTCTTATATAATGGTTTGTGTTGTGTATTTTATTACGGTGATGTTAATGACAAAGAAGTTCCTGTATAAAAGTGGTTAAGTAATCCATGTTTGACTCAAATTTCTGGAAGTTTCCTGAATGATTGTAGAAGCTCGGTTAGTGAGCCGCCTATGAGGTGTTAAGCATGAGGGGATAACTAATATGAAAGCAGGCACTTTGGAATCTGGTGAGGAGGTGAGGACCTGAAGGATCTTGACAGTACTGTTTCATTACAGGTTAAGCTGAAGCAAGAGCTTCTAGAAGGGGCTTGATTTTCTGCTGTATAAGGGGTGGCATGTACAAGTGAGCCTAGGCTAAAAACCTTTACACAGAATATTTTGCAATTGAACATATTCCATGCTACTAAACATGATTTAAGAATTGTAATTTGTTTTCTACTTAAGCGTTAAAACATGGGTTTATCTTGTACAAGTTCCTTCCCTTACTAGGACATTCTGACAGAACTGACAGAACCAAGGTTTGTGGGATGTTTATTTTGACAAGTTATCTATAAGATTCAGGTGAACTTTTTGAATTGGACATTTCAATACTTTCATTTTGTTACCTTTAAGCCATAGTTTAACAGCAGATACGGTTAGGATGATTATCCTGCTAGAAGTACCTATTTACCTAACTTTCTGGAAGATGTTCTTAGGTATTTTTTTTTTATAGTATTTCAAAATAATAATTGTTCATGATGCCATTCCTTTTCCAGCAAAACACCCCCACAACTCCAGGCCTGATTTTTTATGCCTGGCTGGAGAGTAGAAGTAGTGTCATAGCTAAGGCTTGCATGACTACTTCTGGAAAAGGGCTCCTAATCTTTACTGATGATGTAACCCGTGACGGTAGGAGCCGAATGCATTCAGAAGTCTACAGAAACATTCTGTCCGCCAGTTTACAGAGAAATTCATCCAATCTAAACTAATCATGCAGTAAAACAATAACCAAAAACACACTGGCAACACAAGAAGAGGAGATTTTATAGGAAAGAAATAACAGAAACAAACAACTAAAAGGAAGCAGCGGTTGAAGCCTGTAAAAGTTGAATTCAAAGACTTAATGATGTCAGTAATTTGCATGCTTGATTCATTTACTCTTGCTATGCAATTTTTTTAACCCCAACATTTTATGGGATGACATTTTCTAAACTGATTTAGAGGCAAAGTCATGAAATATAGTGGGGGGCAATTTGTTGTTCCAATACTTTTAGAGTGTATACACTAATATACATACTGTATACAAGTTTTTACTCCAGATCAGTCAACATACGGACATTCTTGCTTTTTACTTATCTTCCACTGATCATGGTCTATAAAGTTAATATGTTTCTTAGAGTAGGATGTTTTCTTCAAACAGCATTATGGGTACTGAAGAAAACTGCCAAATTGACAGTTGAACATTGTGTTGATGACCGATATTTAGTGCATGTATACAGTATACTTGTTTGGTTTGCTGTGCTTCATGCTGTGACCATGAAGGTGGTTGATTAACAAAAGCCTCTTGAGGCTATAAAGGTCAATGCCATTATGTAGCATTATAGGCGTTGTTATGCAATGAGAAGAAGTGCCCTTTCATTGCTTCCAGATTTTCCTGACCTCATGTTGCTGTTCGTAACAAGAACTGAAACCCGTACTTGGCCTACTGACTGGTTTTTTTTATACTTTATGTATTATGAAATGATTTTTTTGTATTATGTTTTAAGGTATAAATGTCACATTGACTGAAGGTAACTAGATCTTAAACTGATGGATAAACAAACATGCAGGGATTTTTTTTATTCATGTTGCTGCTGGATATACGAACAATACTGTCATTTTTTATTAGTAAGTAATACTTACATGTTGGGATATAAGATAGGATGTGATGATGTGTCAGAATGGAAGAGATTCTGCTGAATAGGTCTGTTTAGCTGAATTTTTTTTGCTGATTTGGGGTATTTTTATCCCTTAGATTGCAATAAATTTGAAAAGACTTGACTGTAAGATCCAACATATATAATATTTTGAACAGTACGCAGCAGTGTTGTGGTCTAAACGCACTATGGAAGAGTATTGTACATTTGTAATGACAAGTGGGTTTCTGTTTCAGAAAACTGTAAATATGTAAAAGCTGTCTTTTGATTTCAAATGCGAATTATTTTTGAATAATTGAATAATTACTAAATGCTTTTAAACAATATCTGAGGTATTAGTCGTATTTGTGGAAACCTGATATTTTGAGTGCACTCTAATTATGTGGAACTGTTAAACTGTTAAACATCTGACAAGCCTTCCGCTGATTATATCTAACAAACAGAACATGACTCGTACTCCTTGCTATCTGAAAACATTTTGTATTAATTTGTGATTTACTTTGTCTTAAACACCCAAACATTTTCCGGATAAGTGATAAATCTTACAGACTGAACACATGTACCACAAGTAGTGATGTGATTAATTAAAAAGATTATGTTATATCTAATCATATCACATTTACCATTTGCTTGAAATGTTATTCATTTAAGGATAATTAACTCTGGTTATTATAGCAAGCTGTAATTATGTTTTTTTCTTTTATTCGTAATTAGGAGCCTGTTTTTTTCTTTTTTGTGGAACAGCTTTTTAAACTAGTAGTGAGTTATAGATAATACAAAATACAATACATAATACAAAAAAATGTCCTTCCCCAAAATGTCAAATGAAAATAAATAATTGCCATCCTGCTGTTTTTTTCTGTTATTGTCAAGAATAATGGTGTTCCTGAATAGCATTTAACAAGAAATATGCTACCATCTTCCAGAAGGAACAATTTGTAGAATTTGAGGAATATTCATAGAAACAGCTTTTCTGTTCTATTCTGTATCTATTCTGAAACTATTTATTTTATTTAGTCAAACTCTAGATAAAAACAAATTCTTTTCACGTCCCTATATCATTGCCAATGTTTCAAAGCTGGGAAATGAGTTCTCGGCTTCAGCAACAAATACATTTACAGTCTGAAGGCTTTCCTTGGGATTTTCCACATCTTCCCAGCTACAGCTCTGGTAGCATCAATGGTTGATTTTTTTTTTAAACAGGGGATGTTTTTCTTTCTGTATCTTGTAAGTGTACACACTCGACGTGAAAGCCGATTTTCATGAAGAATGCCTCATATATATAGGAAACTGGGAGTAGAGTGCTGGTTGAGCTCAGACCGAATCGCCCGGTAACCACAAAACAATGCATTTTAAATCTCCCTTGAAAGCAGTACTGGCTGAGAGATATAGGATGTTACCTGAAGGTGTGTGTTCTCTATTGGATCAGGAAACAAAACAGCCTAAAATATTTCCCCTTGCTACATAATACTGTATATTGTGAGTGCCTCATTGTGCCCCAAGTCACTGCTATTGACATATACATTCATGAGTGTACCCAGTTATCCAATATACATCCAGTTTGTTGAACAAAATGAGGTGCTATTAATGATGTTGACAGAGTGCCACAACGCTTATTCTTATTACCTGATTTACCACAACACAAGGTAACAACACTTGTATCAATGTTGCCTGTTGTTGTTTAGTTTACTGCCTCTTGATAAACCTCTTAGTCATGGGTTTTTATTGTATCTGAGATTATTTCAGATTATGTATATAGGGCACTATTGTAGAAGAATATATATATAAAAGACAAACAATGTGCAAAAAAAAGTAACAAAAATACAGGAAATGTAAAAAGATATAAAAATGTAAACTTTTAAATTCAGTTTATATTAACAAGTATACAAGATTTTATACTGCACTAAATAAAAAACAATTAATTCATTATTTGTAACAGTAACAGTTTGTTAAATGGTAAATGGTAATGGTGGTGTTTTTTTTTTTTGTTAAATAGAACCAACTAAATGTGTTACTTTTATTGCTGACAGTTTAAAAAAAAAAAAATCGAATTCATAAAAAATAGCGGTCTGTGCACATCTCTGTTTGACACCGATTATATACTGTCAGTGCAGGAACTCGTAGACCATGATGACAGAACATGCTGTCTGAAAAAAACTCACAGGCCATGCTGACAGTGCTGGAATTTCTACATCTGGGTTTCTCCATTGTTTTCCAATATTTCCAGAGGTATTGCTGTAAGAGCCTTAGGCTTAAAGCCACAGTTAAATGGAAAAAACAGTTAAAGATTGTTTTAAACAGAGGAGTTAATGAGGATAAAGTGTGAATGCAGGAAGTGGACTAATATTCTGACAATATATGCGACATTTCTGATAGATATGGAATTTAACTTCTTGCTGCACTGTGAGCTGGTTATTAATAAAATAACCTTTTTGCTCATCAATGCAGAAATCTGACAGTGACCTAGAGCAGCAATGTCTGTAAAAAGTGTTAGTTTGTTTATTTATTTATTACATTGTGCTTTGCTGCTGTTATTTATTTTATTTTGATAATCTAATGATTAAAAAAAGGATCTGCTGCATGTATGTTCAGTTTGGGAGCAAGTTTAAAAAAAAAGTAGAATCAATTATTCATTGCTCTTGACAAAAACAGCAGCTTCTACAAGGAAGGATTTCACACATCGATACAGCCAATGACCTATTGATTGCTTCCTTTATTTTTGTTTCACTTTCTTAAGAACATTGCTGTTAAAATACTCTTTCAGTTTCTGGAAAATGTGTTTGCACCGTACCAAGTGCAGGATTGTTTTACCAAAAACTAAACACGTCTGAGACTCTCCTGTCACGCTTTAATATCATGCTTTATGCATTAAATGTGGCTTTCTCTGGCAGGTATGATTGGATACACCTGTCCTTTTCAAAAGTGCTATGTTTCTCACATTAAACTTTTGGAAT
Source organism: Kryptopterus vitreolus (assembly GCA_030449085.1). Lineage (NCBI taxonomy): Eukaryota > Metazoa > Chordata > Actinopteri > Siluriformes > Siluridae > Kryptopterus > Kryptopterus vitreolus. The sequence goes on from JACRUU010000012.1 coordinate 20,249,169, forward strand.
TTTTTGAATTCCGCTGCTTTCATTAGTAGAATCATATCTAAATCTTGCTTGTGCCATATGTGATCATATTCTATAGCTCAGTATAGTGCCATAGGACATTCTGGTGAAAACCTAAACAAAAGGAACACTGTTGTATTCCATTTACTTTTCCAAATTAATCATGCTGTCATCGCTTGAATACGTGCTTGTCCTGGCTGGCCCACATGGAGTTTTATTTGGAAACATACACCAGGTTTCAAGGATGGAGATTTGAGTGGATTTCATTCAGGAAACAGCTCTCCGTAGTGGTATTTGCTATGATGGAGTATGTATAGATGCATTATACCTATCTTAAGCTACATTCTCTTCTGAAAGTCTTCTGGACAACAAGGCCAATTCATTTGTTTTTGCTGTTCACTCAAAACATTTGGTTTGGCGACGGATGGATGAGAATTTCATATTTAATTTCCTGATTTGCATGTGATAAAACAACGTTGGACATACCTGCATTTACGTTGCGCAAACGTAACACTTCCTTTGGCATTTCCAAACGACATTTTTTGTAATGGGGAGTTTCTCTTTTTAGTCTCCTCTTAAGGAGGTGAAAAATTCATGCTTCCACTTTTCCCCACCCTGATTGCATGCTTCCACTTTTTATACACTGTTATGTTTTTACTACAATTTGGGTCATTGTCTGATGAAGTTTCTTCCCATTAGACTAGAACGTTCTTCTATTAGATTAGAAGACATTTCTCTGCAAACAGGCAGAAAATATGGCTGTAGATTTATGAATTCAGTGTGCTGTTACAGTCATGTATTAAATTATCAATGTCCATTAGTGAGTCTGTTTGAGAAGCAGCCATGTGAGGCCAAGCCACGATAAACTTATATACTTATATGTCTTTTGTGCCTTATTTGCATATTTTAATAGGACCTTGTGTTTTGTACTGCTGATAAGTGGGTTGTATGCAGCATGGCCCCTATAGTTTCGCTCTCTGATGATTCTAATGGGGGATTGTGGTGCCCTCAAAAGTTGTCGTCGAAGTTGCAGAATGTTGGTCTTAGTTTTTTTCCCTCACAGTTGTGGATGTCTAGTTCTAAAACATACCAGGAAATGAAGTCCAAAACTCGGAACTGTTTTTTAAATCTCAAACCCAAATGTATTCCGTGCATATGTAATAGGCTTCGTGAGGTACTCATTTTTTCTTCTGCACAAATTTATGTAAAATATACAAAAAATTAGCTGAAAACTTTACAGTTTGTCTTTGCAATAACATATGGAGTTGGTCTTATTTATGCAACATGATCCTGTCCAAAACAAAGGAAAAAAAAAAAAATATATATATATATATATATATATATATAGTTTTTTTTTTACTTTGTTTCAGCTTTTGAACTAATTATAAACCCTTTATAAAGTAGATCTGGACTTAATAAAGCAGACTAATCCTTATTACTGATACACTTCAAAACCAGAGCTTAACACTCTTTTAGCATTGCTTATAATTGTGAACTGAAATCGCCACTGAACCAAGCATTTCAAACAATCCGTCACTCTCCTTGTGCCTTGCATTTAATATGATCCTGCCTACCAAGACATTTTACAGATAGCAATTGCCCACATTTCTACATGAGTATGTTAAAAGTGACATTTTAAGCATTTATTGTATGAGGACTGTCAACATGAGAAACAGCAATTGGAAGTTCTTTCTATTGCATTATCAGGTGCAAAAAAAAAAAACGATTATGTAGCCAGCGTCCACTGCAGACACAAAGCGAGCACTCAAATTCCATTGTCGAATTGATTTCCAACCTCGAGCCTTGTTAAAAGTGGGTGTTTTTTTGAAAAGGATTTTTGGAGCAGGCCAGTGGTGGAGGCCGATGACATTGTGCTGTTCCTCTGTGGCCACATTCCAGTGTTCTGACACAGAGAGCGGTGAGCAGGCCGGCGTGGGGGAAAAGCGGGCAGCAGGCGGGTTTTGGCTGGCTCGTTCTCTTCTTCTTCTCTCTACGGGATAAAGGGGAATGTGTCTGGGACTACTTTTGTGTGTGCTTTTCAGCCTGGCCTCTGGAGCGAGTCTTGCCAAGGCGGCTGTAAATGGGAGTATGCTATGGAAGGGTGGAGAGGCGGCTTGTGAGACATATATTATTTTTATGGCATGGAGTGGCAGGGAAAAAAAAGGAGCAGGGCAAAGGTAATGGCAAGTGAATAATAAATGTGCTTGTGTGATTTTACTGTGTGGATGTCAAAAGGTTCTGACTGGTTTGTTTGTAATGTTTTTAATTGTGGAGCCTCTATTGTACATGCATGCAAATGGGTTCACCCTCTTTCATCACGGGCATGTTACGTTGGGCGTTTAATTTGTTTAAGAACTCTCTCGCATTATTAGAAAATGTAAGAAAAGCCATGCGTTATAAATTAAAGTTGCATCACTCATGTAATCTTTTTTGGATTATGCAACAACCAAAATGGCCACACTGTTTTACATCAGTCTGTTTTGTCTCCATAGAGATTAAGTACTTAAGTGAAACTGAACTCCAGTTCCTCTCTTGGTGTGTGTTCTAGCTGTGGTGAAGGGCGTGCATGCCATGATGCCCGGACAGATCCCTGACCCTTCAGTGACGGCAGGGTCTTTACCCAGCCTTGGCCCGCTGGCTGGGATCTCTGCCACGACGCTCACGGACCAGCTGAAATACGCCGACCTGTGCAGCCTGGGAGCCATGCTGTCTCCGCTGCACCTCTTGGGCAAGCTGAGCAAGCACCATCTTCCTATTAAAGCTGAGGTGAGGTATTAAATTAGCTTGTTTACCAAGTGGGCTTAGTGTTAACACAGCAAATTGAGCCTGAAACCACACGATACACCTGCGCCAGTTCCTACTAAATTGTGTTCCAATTAAGTTTCCTAGGGCCGTTTATTTGCGGTTCTTACATGACACGTTATCGTCCATCAATGGTAGTTAAATGTAGGATATCAGTGTGGTTTGACACTGGTTCTATCACTGGTTTGACAGAATATGTGCACAATTGTTGTTCTTGTGAATATCAATGCAAAAGAGGAAATGTGAGAAAAAAATATATGAGAAAACGCAAAAGAAATGCGAACGTTTAAGAATCCCGTTACAAATTACTAGTGCGATGAGTCCATCTAGTGGGTGGTCAGAAACGACATGATTGAAAAATGCCAGCGGAGACACAATGCCCCTTTGTCGTCTGAATAAGCATCTTGTAAAACCTTGTTCACCAAAACTCTCCGTCTTGCCGTATAGAAGGCGATTGTTCCTAGTGAGGTGCATTTAACTAAAAGCAGAGGCAGATTTAAAAAGATTCACTTGTGACTTGTGTGTAAATACACATTCGACTTAATGAAGCTGTCGGTTCCACATTTAGAAAGATGAGGAGGAGGAGAGGAGGAAGAGGAGGCGAGAAAAAAACAAAGTGGCGGCAGCACGATGTCGAAACAAAAAGAAAGAACGAACAGAGTATCTACAAAGGGTAAGGTTTATTTCTTTCTTTCTTTCTTTTTCGCCCGAATGATTACACTACAGGCAGACGGAATGTAGCATGCAACACCAATCGCCCAACAATAATCATTCTGAAACTGTGGCCTCAGGAGTCCGAGAGGCTGGAGATGATGAACTCTGAGCTCAAAGCGCAAATCGAGGAGCTGAAGCACGAGCGCCAGCAGCTTATCCTCATGCTCAACCGTCACCGGCCGACGTGCATCGTGAGGACAGACAGCGTGAAAACCCCCGAGAGCGAGGCTAACCCCCTCCTGGAGCAGTTGGAGGCCAAATGAGGAAAAGTGAACGCGAGAAAGACTCGAGAGTGGTGCTTTTCCACACTTACTGTTTACAGGTTAGCTTCCATACAGCTAGCTAGAAGCACTTATCTCTAAACTCTTGGACATTTTAAGGTTGAACGAGTGAAGCACTCCGACCCGTATGCTTGGAGTTTTTGAGCCTATGTGGAACTCATGTCTCACCCACGCAAACATGTCCCAATCAGATTGGGAGACGTGCTGACAGTTTGTAGTACTTTTTTTTTTTTCGTTTTGTGGTGATTTCATGCCTAATGGCTTTATCTTAATCCAACCAGGCTAACATGACAGTTTGTAACAGATAGCAAAAGCGCACTTCCTCAAGGCATCACGTAAAGATATGTGTTTTGGCTAAGCAACTGGACTATTTGTTCTAAAGTTCATGACGAAAAGTCCTGATTTGCCTTCATGAAATTGCTTTTCTTTCATTCCTCCATTCTTTCTTTCTTTCCGTCTTTCTTTCTTTTGTCCTTTCTTTCTTTTAAGACGCAGGCGTCATATATGCACATATACAGTATATGGACTGTTTACATCTTGTTCTTATAGTTAACGACATTTTATATATATATATATATTATTTTTTTCCTGATTTTTATACTTCATGTACATTACATTATATGGACTGTTATCACTAGATGTGATACATTTTATATTACTGCGATATAACAGATAGTTATATAACCCCGATTTTTTCCTGTGACTTCAATATGTTTAATGGCTGTGAAGAAATGCAAACAATATACCAATATACACTATGTATTTGGGAAGTATATTCTACAGTCCTTAATGATTAAATCACTTCCTCTTCAACTGCTTGATCATTTGTGTGCCTTTAGACTCGATCAACAATGTGTTTTTTTCTTTTAAAAATGTATAGTCATATTTTGAGATTGCTATGGAGAAACCAATATATATTTGTGTGTGTGTGTGTGTGTGTGTGTGTGTGTGTGTGTGTGTGTGTGTGTGGTGTGCACAGTATATGTGTGTGTGCATGTGTCACTGATTTTATATATATATATATATATATTTTTTTTTATATCTGACCTTTTAAAAATTAACAAATATTCTAGGAATATGTTATGCAAACTTAGTATAATATAAAACTTGCTGTTGTAGCAACAAAATAATGAAAGGTATGGAAAAAAAACGATGAATAACTGAACTAAATGATGCAATACTTAGGAATGTGTGAGATACAAGAATCCAGCTGCAAATAATTGTTTAGTAGGGAATTGTTTGTTGTTCGTAACCCTGATGATACAGCCTGCTTCACTGTAGCTCTTATGTGCATTAGTACCACAGTGGAGGAGGGGGGGGGGGTTGATGTGAAAAATACATCTTCCACAACACCACATATGAGTGCCAGCAAGTATGAAGAATAAAGTCTACATGATCAACATACAAAGTAGACTACAGATAAAGATCCCTTTTACACATTTACACCAAAGAATCCATTTCATACGTTTTTTTTCTTTAAGCTATGTGAACCAGTTATTTTTTAACCCTAGTCCATTGTATAAACGTTTAAACAGTCACACAAATAAGTTCATCATATTTCTTTACTTTATCTTTTCAGCCGATTGTTCCTTGGTGACATCTAGTGGTTCTTCTCATCCTTTCAGAAACTGCAACAACACTATCTATCCTTTTAACCCTGTGATTTTGTTCAAAGAATATGATCCATGATTGTTCAATTCGCAGTGAAATATATACACGTATAAACAGATGGACTGTAAACCAAAATGTATCCCTAAGAGATCATGGTAATCGAACATTACAGGTTTCTAAAGAATCTTCATCTGTTTGGACAAGAAAAGTAGCAGCTCCTCATTCCCAGAAGCTCATGTGTTTAAAATCCAGGATAATCACTCTGACCATCAGCTGTCTTCAATAAGAAATAAAACACAACTGTGCTTTAATAACAGGATTGTGTATTATGGCTCAACATGAAGCAAAATAACATCTTGAAGTTAATTCTTTGTCTATAACAGATCACCCTGATTAGTTTAAATCTTCTCATAGTTCAGAACTTTGTTTACATTTATATCACGTCATTTTTTATGGCGTCATGGTACAAATATTACTGTTTGACTGTTAAACATTGTAAGTTTTTCTGTGACGTGACCTTTTAGGAGGTTTTACCGTATCAATAATTACATATTGTCCTTGTTAAACAACAGCACATTTTCTAGTTATGCATTAGACCTTTATAGATATGTCTAATTTGACCATTAAAGCAAATGCATTCATATAAATGTGTTTTGCTTTACAACCAGAACTATTGCCTGAACTGCTCATGTAGAAAATTAACACCTTCTGTCCTTTTAGTTTCACTAAGTGTTTTAGTTTCACTTCTGCTTCTGTAATTACCCAACAAAAAGCCTCTACTGGGTCATAAAGGTATTTGTTTGATATGATATCATAGATCACGTATGACTTATGGGGCGGACACTGAGGACGAGCGAATGATTTATTTGACCAGACCAGCAGAGAAGTGCACTTTGGCCTCTCCATGTTACAAGTTATGTCACGCAAGAGCTTACGCAGAGCAAACGTCTATGACATGATGATGCAAACATGATGACATTTATTGACTTCTGATAAGAATAATAAACAATCACCAACATGGACCTATGGATCAGGTGCTACAGTACAGGTTCAAGTGCTCATAATTTGATCTTATTGTAACTTGTAATAAATTGTTTTTTTTTTGCTGTCGATATTATCCAATGATAAAAAAATCACCACACACACACACACACACACACACACACACACACACACACACACACACACACACACACACACACACACACACACACACACACACACATGAACAAATATAAACTATAATATTAACATGAATGCTTTCTAAATTAGAAATTCGTGAATGCACACCAGAAATGCCAAAAGCATGCCTAGATGAATTTGTTTCGTTAGATGTCATAATGAAAAGTGCATGTTAATAAATCCCTAGGACTCATTAAGGAAGGTACAACCTATTTTTGGAGCTTGGGCTTGTATTGTGTGGGGAAAAAAGTTTGTTGCTGGACACTCGGGGAATGTACCACGTGCTGTGCTTTAATGGCTGGGGAGGTGGCGGCACATTATAAATCCCCATGGATCAAGCGACTGATGTGTCAGACTTCACTTTGCTCCCTGGTTCCGTCGTTCCAAACATTTTCAAAAGGTGGAAACTTGAAGGCACCGTGGGTTCTTTGGCTCGAAAAATGCACCATCGCCTCAACTCTTAAGATGTCACCGGCAGAAAGTAACATCTACAAACCCGAGGGTTCAGAAGAGACACCGGGAGGCGCGGATGCGCGTGCTGACAGCGCTCAGGAGCCTCCGACTCGCCTGTACGCGCGCAGATGGCTGATAGTTTTACTCTTCAGCTCGTACTCTCTGTGCAATGCCTATCAATGGATCCAGTACGGGATCATCAACAATATCTTCATGAAGTTCTACGGCGTGAGCGCGTTCGCCGTCGACTGGTTGTCCATGGTCTACATGCTCACGTACATCCCGTTGGTGTTCCCTGTTACGTGGTTGTTGGACCGGAAAGGGCTGCGGGTTGTCGCGCTCGTGGCCGCCGGTGTGAACTGCGCCGGCGCGTGGGTTAAGGTCGCAAGCGCAGCGCCGCACCTGTTCTGGGTAACTGCGCTCGGGCAGACCGCGTGCTCCGTCGCACAGGTGTTTATCCTTGGAATGCCGTCGCACCTCGCCGCGGTATGGTTCGGACCGGAGGAAGTGTCCACCGCTTGCTCCATCGGTGTCTTTGGAAACCAGGTAAATTCTCTGCACCTGGGCTGAGTCAGGAGTTTAGACCAAAACAGAGAGGTTTGCTTGTTGGGAACGGGATTCGGACTGGGTTTTGGTGGGCAGCTGCCCCTTAGGGAGAAAAGATGGTCTATTAGGGAAGTGGTTAAGAAATTGACCTTCTAATCAGATGGTTGTGAGTTCAAATCCCAGCACCACCAAGCTGCCACTACGATTCTCCTGAACAAGATATTGGTATCCTACAAATGCTGTAATGCAGAATTAGTCTAGAGCAGAATTAGTCTTGGGGGCTACTCATGAGTAGCTCTGAGGCTTGCTATAAAAATTGCATACCTCATTAGTGCATCTAAAATGTAAAATGTAGTTAACTCGTTGTTGATAGTTACTGTTAGAAATCTCAAGTATCATTAATAATTAGTAATAATAATAATATATAACTAAAGGCAAATGTTTATTTCAGAGGAGTATTTCAAACTGGTAGCCCTTTCTATGACTCAGTGTCCATGTAGTAGCTCTCAGTTTACAAAAAGGTCGGTGATCCCTGGTCTAGAGTTTAATGTCTAAGTCCGTGTGTCGCCAAAGGTTCAGGTGGTTAGACAGAGAAGTAATGAGTCATGTTAGTTTGAAGGGCTGGTTGTAGAAATCATTGAGAATGCACAGGCTAATAATATTTATATGAATTGAACAGCTGTAGCAATCGTTCTGCAAAATTATACTTTGGCCTGGAACCATTCACTCTTATCTGGTTGTGTTACCACCCAAAGTCTGACTCTAGCGAGACATGATGTCACAATTTTTTCTGCTTTTGGAGCATCCATTCCAGAGTTCATCCTGTTTTTGCTACTATAAGAGCTTCCACTGTACTTGGAAGGCTTTACAATATATGTTTATATATTTATTTTAAATTCAGGGTGTCATTGTTGGGTGAAAGATTCGGAGGTGTCATTGTTGGGGGAAGAGTTGTTATTTATTCCAAATGTATTCAGTAGGGTTGAGGGTAAAACTGTCAAAACTTAAAATGCTCATGTTTTAATATACATACATGTTTGTATTGCTTGCTTTAAACAGGTTTGGACCCCTTAACCAGGCCTGTGCTATATGGTTTGGAGTGTGACCTTGAATAAAGGCATGAATCTACATATATGTAAGACTTTACACAGATACCAGGCGGAGAAATAGACAGATACAGGATGGAGAGAGTGTTGGAGCTTCATACCATGTCGGCTGACATATAGATTGAAAAGATCAGACACAGAAACATGAAGGAGAAAACTGATTAAGCAAAGACACAGAAGCCTAAAAGAAATCATGGACTTAAGGTCATTGAAAGAAATGCAGGTATTAGCAAACCGTAAGAAGGTTCAAAGCCAGAGGGAGATTTAAAGAAGATTTTTGGTTATAGATTATATAAAAGAAGAGTCAAATCCAGCAACTGATTAATGGAAATTCATAGCACATATGAGTAACACTGGAAAAGAAACAGGAGTTGTGATTGATTACAGAACCTGGTACTGGAACCTGGACAAAATCAGCGATTTCTCCCGAGATCTAATAAAGGTTCCAGATATGTTTAAGATTAGATGTATAGGATTATATGTATCTTGCATGAGATTTAGGAATTTATCCTTCCAGTTTAACAGGAAATGGCTACACCAGCATCCAGAAGAGATAAAGCTTTTGATTTGCTGACTTTCTTTAGGAGAACGTGTGGTGATTTTGTGGCTTGGCATGGTTGTGGGGCCTCAATTCCTTAATAGCATTCGCCATTTTAAAATTCTAACTATGAAAGTTAACTTCAGAAATGTTCTGATGAGACACGGCCATTGTGAAATAGCTCCGGAAAAAGAAGCAATAACAAGCAGATGCAGCAATTTTATAATTTATGTTTTCTTTATCATTCAAGTTATCATTCAAGTTATATTTTGTATTTTCACTAAAGTGTTTTCAAATATCACTATTAATTTAAGATGTTGCTTACTTAGAAATCACTACAAAATTATAGGAAGAAATGTAAAGCATAATAACACAAATATTGTAATTTGTCAAAATTGTTTGTTTTGTATGTGAATTAAAATTCCATATACAAGTTACAATTGGAAAACTATTTTACAAACACTCAGTTCAGTTAAGTTATTGAAACCCTTCCAACCAGCTGTCTGCCTGCTTGTTTTCTATGCATATTTATCTAGTACTGTTGTTTCTTTTCGTTGAAGACTTCTTGCGGTTGCCGGAGTGTGAACAGAATGCACTTTGAACTGCTGGTGTTTTCTCAAGAGAAAATGTTTTGTCCTGTATGTCCTTGTTATTGCAATATAATTTGAAGGCAGATTTTTGAAGAATGTCCTTTGGAATCCATACCAAAAAAATTCATACGAGTATTGGTCTCTAAACTGGATCTTATTAACGTTGCTTGTTTATTGTGACCATTCATGTGTCATATTTACTGTCTGTGATGGGTGAATTATTGTTATACTAACAGCCTGAAAGTCACCACTAGCAGTTACACTGAATCAATAAAAAAGTGGTAATTTGGAGGTAATTGATTTTTTTGATGTTGTAGGATTTTTAGCAGCACTTACTTCACTTGTCTTCACTTTGGTAGAAATCTTGTTGTATGTAATTGTTAATTGAATTGTGAGTTTGGTGAGTCATTAACAGTGTCATTGTGTTATGTATTTTCCTCCAGCTTGGCATTGCCATTGGGTTCCTGGTGCCACCCATTCTTGTGCCAAATATAGATGACATGGATAAACTGGCTTATCATTTAAGCATTATGTTTTATATCACAGCAGGAGTGTCCACCTTCATCTTCATACTTGTTGTTACTGGTAAGCAATCACTTATCATTTTGTTATACATGCATGCTCACAATAACATCAAACACAATAAAAGCAAAATACAAAATAATTTACAAAATAAAAAAGATACATGTGATCATTAAACAGTCTTAATATACGTACCTTTTAATTTTAATATAATCCATTATACAATGAGCTTTTTTAATTAATGATTTATTGTTTATTGCATGATATAATTAATTGTTCAAAATGGCACCTTAATTTAGAACATTTTAGCTTACAATCCCTAAATAAAACGTTATTTTTACGTTTTCTAATAATTTCCGCATTAGTTACTGTTAGTCAGCTCATTGAATATTGAATATAGCAGTAATGCCGCCTTCATGAATTAAAAAGAAAAAACAAAAACTAAAGACAGTAGCAGTATTTCTGCTTTTATGTTAATAGCTAACAACCCTGCAATATCAATCCAATACTTAGACTTATGTCCTTTAATACTAGCTAGACATAAAACTGCAGCTTACAAATCATGTCACATGTGCTTATACATGTAGCTTGACCCCCTCCCTTTCCTTCATGGAAAACTCTGCAGTAATGTGTACATGATTGTGTCAATGTATAGCAATCCTAACCACTAACAACTAACTGACATTCATTCATCTTCTACCGCTATATCCGATCTTCCCTCCGGTCACGGGGAGCCTGTGCCTATCTCAAGCGGCCTGTGCCTATCTCGGGCGTCTATGGGCATTAAGGCAGGATACACCCTGGATGGAATGCCAACCCATCACAGGACACACACACACACACACACACACACACACACACACACATTCTCACACACACATTCATACACTAGGGACAATTTTCCAAGGTACCAATCAACCTATCGCGCATGTTTATGGACCGGGGGGAAACCGGAGAACCCGGAGAAAAAAACCCTGAGGCACGGGGAGAACTTGCAAAATCCACACACACAGACGGGAATTCCCGAGAAGGGAATCGAACCCGGACCCTGGCGGTGTGAGGCGAACGTGCTAACCACTAAGCCCCTTAACTGACATTCAATAAGTTAAAAAAGTTACCTAATAACTTCACAGAGATTTCAGATTATCTAGTAACCGGTAAGAAATGTTCTCTGTACAGAATACTGCACAGAATCTGTAAATAAAGCAGCACAGTAATAGCAAAACTATATTTAATACCTTCTTACAAGTAAATGTAATGTACAAGAATCATTATGATCTGTTTGGACATGTGTTCTGTTGGCTACTTCACCCCCACCCATGTGCAGTAAATTCGGGGTTCAAAGTCTAAGCGTCAATTTAAGTTGCAAAGTAAAATTCAGTAATACCAATTCTTTCTCGATAGTGCTATTCAATTGTTGTTGCTGAGTATTGAGTGCTCAAAGTCTGCCAGTATGATGTCTTATCAGTGATTGCTAAATTGCATGAAGGGTGTATGTATAAATAGACTTTACTAAAGGTAGAGGTTTTTCTCATGTTTTATGTAATAGGTAAACAATAAGAAGCAGACTGACACGATGATTCAGTAATAACAGTTAATATGTTTATTGAGCAGATAGACATCACAAGATTATCATTATCACCCAAGTTATTTTCACCAACAACCACAACACATATCTAGAATACTTTTTATTCTTCTTACACTGCAATGAAATAATTTCAGTTCAATTCAATAATAAACAGCACATTCAACAAAAAATGCATTCTCTTAGAGTAGATGTCCACAATTATTTTGTCCGTGAAGTATATCTTGTGTATTTTTTGTGCATGATTTTTTTTTGCCATTTTACACTGTTGAATGGGTTAATTTTTTAAAAATATATTTTATTTATAAGTCTGATGTGTTTCTACCTACAAGTGTTTCAGGATGAGCCACCCATTCCACCCTCTCAAGCCCAAGTGGCACTGCAAAATGTGCCTTTACAAGAATACTCTTACCTGGCCTCAGTCAAGCGTCTTCTTTGCAACAAACCCTTTCTCCTACTTATCATCACATATGGTATGCCTGGCAAATATTATGGTTTTATAATTTCAGTACTAGAATGAAACATAACAATGCAAGAAATGGCAGTGTTCACATTATTTATGATCTATTCGAATATGTTTTTATATAAACTATTTGGAATACAGCTTTTCCTCCAGTCGTAGTTAAAATGTGTCTATAGATATACATTGTTGGCGGTGGTCTTTGAGTTTGCTTTGAGTACTACTTATGTTTGCTGCACTTGGTTTTGAATTTGGATTATCCTTTTGGTTAAAGATCAACTTCAGTTCATCGTAAATGTGTCATTCACCCAAACAGACAGCATATAATACATTCATTTGTCCTTCTAGTAAAAAAAAAAAAACCTATTGCTTTTCAAATTGGACAATAAAGAAATCATAAACACAGTAGATGCGTAAAGGAAGCTTGCCACACTCATACTTGCTTTTCATTCTTGCAGGATTAAATGTTGGGTGCTTTTACGCTGTTTCCACTCTACTGAACCGGATGATCATTGACTACTTCCCTGTAAGTCCCATCCAATCTTATCTTCTGTTCTGATTTTCTACCAGTTTGCTTCTCATGATGAGGCACATGAGATGTCAGATGTGGAAATGTCATGTCATCCTGTTAGGCAGTTCAAAGTCTACTTATAGATCCACAAGACTCTTCAATGATTCGTTACATTTTTACGATACTATTCAAGATTTATAGCATTTTCTTTCTGGTTGTATGGTTTAAAATATGGTTTAAATAATACCCATAACAAACTCATAGTAAAAAGTCAATGAATAAATATGGCAGAACTTTGATAAAGGGTATGAATCAACGAAATCTTGGTATACCAAAACAAACCATTTCTATTCACAGGGAGAAGAGGTGAATGCTGGACGAATTGGTCTAACTCTAGTCATTTCTGGTATGGTGGGCTCCCTCATATCTGGCATCTGGTTGGACAAAACAAAAACTTACAAGTATGCTCACCATAGTTTTCTTCTTTATGTGCTAAATGTGAAAAAATTGTTATTCCTAACCTTCCTTTAATGAGAAATGTGCTAGGGCCTCGGGTTTGAGCTTTCACGCAGGTTCGCATGTGAGGTGGTCTGTGATTGACTAGTTTCCCTTGTGAATGGTGATTCACCTTGATGCCCTTTTTAATGAATTTATTATTTCCCAAGTTTCATGGTGTGATTCCTCACCGACCAAAAATTAAAAGCCAGAGTATAAGTTAATAAGTCTGTTTTTTTTTTGTCAGAATGAACCCACTGTTCCTCTTAATCTTCTAGGGTTTGAGAGGATTTAGCCGAACAATACCTTCTGGATGCTTAAAAATTCCACTCATGCCTCAAATGTTCAAACCTCATGTAGAGGTATTAGCAAATTGAACAACATGAGGTTTTGTTTCAGAATATTTACTATATTTGTACATTCTTATGGCATGGTTAGTCTTACATTATATGTGGAAGGATGTATGTTAAGTATAATGATTTATTTTTTCAACTTGTTATGATTGGTATGTGATTCAGTTGATATTTTGCTTCTGCAATGTTAACGTTTGTCATGTTTAACATGTTTGATTGACTTTACCCTGGAACAGTACTCCCAGTGCACTAATACCATAATGCATATTAACATTACTATTAGTATTATTAATATAACAATGTAGAAATGTTATTAGTGACATTATTATTTACACTATTAGAAACATTGTCAACATTATTTAGTAAATTATCTATATGCAAGGGTTAAAGAGCATTATGTGCTCTATTTTATTTTTTGGTATAATTTTTGTATCCTTTTCAGATGTGTTACTATAGACTGAAATATACTGTAATATAATATGAACTACTCTTGAGGCCACAGATAATAGAAGAAGAGTTGCTACACAGCCTGACATTATCACTCCCAGTGTCAGTGCGTTTTGTTAGCTCTTTGCCTAAATCAACCTGCCATTTCAGTGAGCACATATAATTCAAACATTGATATTTTGAGTTTCGTGTCTTATATAAATCCCCAAGCACCGCGGGGCATCTCTAACAGTGGCAGTGGAGTGAGACATTTTCTTACGCGTGGTTGTACACTACAGCACTATTTCATAAGATATTGTTAGCTTAAAAGAAAGCCTTGGCCTAAAAAGAATTGTTCAGAAACCTTGTTTTGTGATTCAGGGATGGCGAGTTCAGTTTTGGTTAAACCGCTGTGAATATTTGAGATAAAAAGCATGTTACTTTTGAACTGCACACCCCTCGTGATGCACAAGAAATTCATGATCATTATCAGAAAACATAAAAGTCCAAATGATTGCATTTAAATTATTCTTTTAATACACTGCTCAGAACAATATCAGATTCTATTTTTTCTAGTTCACTGATATTCTGCATTTACCTCTGTCTCCACCAGACAGACCACACTTGCCATATATCTCATGTCGTTTGTAGGAATGATAATCTACACCTTTACACTTAACTTGGGCCATCTGTGGGTAGTCTTCATTACATCAGCAGCTCTAGGGTAAGTGTGATTTACATTAGCTACATTATAAGGGACACATCTGGATTTGAAATGTCATTAATTGCATACAATATTGTGCACCTGAACACTGACTTTGTACACATAATTTGTTGTTGTTTTGAGCATAGATTTTTGTCTTTTTTTTTTTATTAACTACTTAAAAAAAAACAAAAAACTTGAATGTAAGATAGACTAAGATATATTGTCCATATATATGAATTTTTGTGTTTGTGTGTCTGTGTTTGTGATGGACTGACATCCAATGAATGAGTTTTGTACTACCCATTCGCTGGTGCCTCCGATCAGCATTTACTGAAGTGTGAGTATTCATCACAGCACATTTTTCCTTTTTACTCACAGATTCTTCATGACAGGTTACCTGCCAATAGGCTTCGAGTTTGCAGTGGAGCTGACGTACCCTGAGTCAGAAGGCACATCTTCCGGACTTCTCAACTGCTCAGCACAGGTATACAGAACTGCTGGCCAAAAAAAAAAATCCCTATTTGTATTTTTTTGTATATCTCACTGCATTTGCCACTGAGTTTGTATAAATTATGGTAAGCTTAAAGGCAAATATATTAAATAAATATATATATATATATATATATATATATATATATATATATATATATATATATAGTATATATTATATTATTTAACAGTATATTTTAGGTTTTGGTTTACTTTAGTCATACATTAGACAGATTATGAATTATATAGCGCATGGTTAAAGTGCTGAAGAACAAATACCCATGCAAATGACAGATTTTACAGCAGGTCACTTGTGTGGAAGGAATAATGAAGTAGGAATTGTTGAGCCTGATAATAAAGATAATTGCACAATTCAAAGCAAAGCAATGCTCCTGTGTGAAGTCTTGATTCTTCACCAGTGATTCGAAATAAACTCCCAGTCATAATCTTCTTCCCATTCAGGTGTTTGGAATCCTATTCACTATTTGTCAAGGCAAGATCATTGACACCTATAGCACAATAGGCTGGGAACATCTTTCTCTGTGTTTTCCTCTTCATAGGGTCCATCATTACAGGTAAAGGCACCACTTTGCTACCACCAACCACATCATTCCGGATGAAAACACAGTCGTCATTTATACCCAAATGTATGATTGTGTATTGCTTGATGTAGTATATTTATGATTGATTAGTCACAGCATGATTGTAACATAAGTGCTGTAAATTATAAGTACATTTATATACATCCTTGAAATTTTTCTCATTTTATGCTTTTACAAAATAGAAATGGAATACTGTTAATTTGCATCCACAAAAATGAATCCACAAAAAAAAAAAGGATATAATATTGAAGTGGGTGAAATCAGCACTGAAAGTACTTGAAAGTGGTGCAATGAAATATGGGAAGAGTACTTCCCCTAGTGGCCATTTAGATACATTACAAGCAGCAACATACGAAAAATACAATGATATAAAAAATTATATTTAGTTTAATTATGACTTAATATATATTTTGTTGTTTTAAAATATGTCATAATCTATGGAATACAGTATAAAAAGTTGTTCTTATTTACACTGTGTGACTTATCGTCTTTAAGCTTTTATAAAGACAGATCTAAGGCGGCAAAAAGCAAACCTGCCATCCGAGGCAAAATCCGAAACTGTAAGTGTGTCTTAGTTTTCTAAGTTTCTATATGTAGGTCATGAGTTTTAGTTAAAGTGGCTCTGGCAGAAATACCATCTTGATGAGAAATGGTTACAGCAGCATAGAGAGACTGATTTAAACTGATAGGAAGGCTGTTGTAACCCATATATTAATGTCACCTGGTCTTATGAATCTCAGTTTCCTCTGTCCTATGTACAGTATATTGTGAAAACAAAATAGTTTAGCACATATACAGAATTTGACAAATCTGCTTCCATTTCATAGGAAAAATTCACTTCTGTACTGACACCTAGAATTATTGCAGTGTTCCATTTAAAGTGGTTGGTGAGCATATGATAGAAAACCTAAGACTTTTTGGTCTATACTTTTAATTATTACTTTTAACTATAATTTTATTCTGCAGTTGTTCTATCACTTTCCATTTCTTTAATATAAGTATATTATTAGTGCAGCATCACAACAGCCCTAATCACGCTTCTTTCCTGCAAGATAATAGAGCATAAGGAGAATTCTGCTTATCTGATGTAGCAAATATAATGGCCTGCTGCTCTCGGTGCAGAATTATTTAAATGGGTAATTTGTCTCCCTGTGATTTATTTGTTCAGAAACAGTCAAGACTCAAGACAGACAGAACATCATTCCTGAAACAGACCAAGATGTAAATTTGGTTCTCCTGCTCTCCTGCTCACAGACCAGGACTTTTGTAAACAGAGTGTGTATATTATATATATATATATATATATATATATATATATATATATATCTATATATATATATATATATATATATATATATATAGATATATATATTATATATATATATATATATATATATATAATATGGGGTTGGCATATATGTATATATATATATATATATATATATATATATATATATATATATATAAATATATAAAAGATATATTTGGTGCCACAGATGCCATGTTAAGACCTATGAACCTTTGGTGGGAATTAATTTGGAGCTCAATGTTCAAAAGTATTACTGTGTAAAGTCATGGACATTTATTTTGACAAAACTGATGCATGCAAACTATGAACTATATTAGGATCTTTAAAGGACTAATGGGTGGAAGGGTTGTCTGTTAAAATTCTATTGTCTGTTAGTTTGAATCATTGTTTTTTGTTTTTTACGTCACCTAAAAACACACACACATATGTGTGTGTATATTTGTAGTAGATATGTAAATACATTTTAACAAAAATATTATAAATAAATGTAACGTACCTATATATATATATATATATATATATATATATATATATATATATATATATATATATATCTGTGTATATATACCTTTTAAATCAACCTTTAAAGATTGAAAAGTTTGACCTGCAACATCGGTCAAGTCTGGACTAACGGTCTTTGTTCAATTCCCCGCAGATGTACTTTGTATTGTATTTATGTATTTATATTTCATTCGGACACTACCTCTGGCCTTTATCTGTTAAATCCAATGTCAGGTGGACCATTGTAACTATTATATTGAAGTTTTGTCTGTAGTACTTTATATACATAAAATGCTGTTATTATACATGTCACAAATTTGCTTAAATCTATACAATCTATAAAAATGTAAAAAAATAAATAATAAATAAATAATAATATTTTTTGGATTGTGAACATTACATTTTATTTGTTTTTAATTTCTGTAAATTATTTGAAAAAACAGAACAGAACAAAAAAGAAATAGAATTTTGGGTAACTCTGTATATTGGCCTCAAAATTGTCATTCTTGTTTATGCCTTGTTTATGCCTCAGTAGTTCGATTTCTCTAAATCTCAGAAGTTTGTTACTTCTTTAAACTCAGTTACAGTTCAGTCAATTTACTGAAGGCTATAGAGCTCTATATCCATTGCATTAAGGTCGGAAATGTTCTGTAACACCCCAAAATGGCACACATGAAAATGTAAAGACTTTTTAAAAGTGAAGATAATAAATATATAAACAGTATACTCTTCCAGAGTTATTTATTTTGATTTTTGTTTATTACTGTTCGTATGTGGCAAATAACAGGCATTTTTTCTTACAGAGAGTCTGTACAAGCAGAGTACAGAGCATGACGTGTTTATAACCATTTTATTGAAGATAAATTAAATATTAATAAATTGTTCGCTTGTCATGGAACCAAGTGAGAATATATTTCTCCTGTAATATTACAGGCTTGGTCAAAAGTATTAGAAAACAAGCACTTCTTTAAGTCCATACAGCTGCGAGTGAAATTACGAATGCACATGCTTCTGTTCGAATCAAGCTGTTCTTGTCCTTAGTCAGCAGTGATGAACCCATCCAGTGTTCTCCTGAGTGTGAGTGATATTATGACATAACGAGTCACTGGGGCTTAGATTCAGTTCCTTTTCTTCTGCCTCACTCCAGTTCCTTCCTCCGGCTCTATGATAAACTGGAACCCAATTAGCATTCCCATAATAGAACAACCTGGAAACAAGGAGGCACAAGAAGATATGTTAAATCTCCATACAGTGTAACATATATAGAAAGGTAACATGATAATGATTTTCTGTAACAATTACAAAAGGAAAGCATCACCTACAGTAAATGTGTATTATTCATAAACCAACAGGAAGCCATGCATCACTCTTCCTTCACTCTCAGGAAGTCAGCAGATTCTGCCTTTTTCTGCCTTATTCACTCTATCCTCCTTACCTGCCACAAAAAGAGGAGCCATAACTCCAATGGTAAGTTGAGCTGTTTTGTACATAAAGGCTTCAGACAGGAAGTGCCCCAAAGCCAGGACAAATGTCCACAGTGTGATGTGATAAAGCCTACAACAGGGGGCAAAAAGAAAGGATAATATGTACAGAGACCACATAATTATTTCCAGTATTTCATTTGAAACTTACAAAAATGACTGAGAGAAGCCCTACGTCCTGTTTCGAATATCCATGGCACAGGCACAGCGAATGATGGATGACAACAATGTCCATATTCCAAAGGTCCTTGCTTGTAAGCCATTCACTGAAGAATAAAATATTGGACCGGTCATTTGCAAAGAACAAATTCTTTAACCTTCATTCATATATTCATTCATTCATCTTCTACCGCTATATCCGATCTTCTCGGGTCACGGGGAGCCTGTGCCTATCTCAGGCATCTATGGGCATTAAGGCAGGATACACCCTGGACGGAATGCCAACCCATCACAGGGCACACACACACACACATTCACACACACATTTATACACTAGGGACAATTTTCCAAGGTGCCAATCAACCTACTGTGCATGTTTTTGGACCAGGAGGAAACCGGAGAACCCGGAGAAAAACCCCCTGAGGCACGGGGAGAACATGCAAACTCCACACACACATGGCCGAGACGGGAATCGAACCCGGATCCTGGCGGTGTGAGGCGAACGTGCTAACCACTAAGCCACCGTGCCCCACTCTTTCATATATCTATATATATATACATATATATATATATATATATATATATATATATATATATATATATATATATATATATATATATATATATATATATATATATATATTCTTACCAAAATCTGGCGTGCCCGTGTAAAGCTTCTCAGATAGAAAGCTGTGGTCACGGAAGCTCTGTACCGTGTTGCCCAGCGCGATCACAGACACCATAACAAGCCAGGTCCGTAACACATTCAGAAAGCGACTCATGTTTTCTGCCACAGTCACAAGAGCACACCTGAAGAAGCAGAGCAGAATTACATGAGAAGGAAATCAAACATGGGTGTAAAAGTTACTACCACATGATATTTAATATATCCTAAAACAGCATGCTCTTGGATGTTATACCCATTTTATATCACAGCAATTCTTAAGCAAGGATTCAAATTTTGTTATTAATTTCACAGTGGTTAATGCTTTGGGTTGATCAGAAGGTTGGCCATTCAAGGCCTAGGCATCACCAAGCAGGAATCGTTTTGGCCCTTCAGCAAGGCCCTTAACCCTCTCTGTTCTAGGAGTACTGTATCTTCCTAATCCGCTGGGATATGTGAAGAAAGAATTTCACTTTGCTGTAATGTGTACGTGAATTACATTCTCGTCTTCTTCTTCGTAAACATCTTTGTCATACTTTTTTTTTATTTGTCACATAACATTTCAGACATCAAGACATTTCAGACGTGGCAGTGTTATTCAAATATTCCACAAAATTCTAAATATCACTCTCTCTCTCTCTTTATTTATTTTTAATTTAATTTAAAAAAAAAAAAAGTTTTTTTTACAATATATATAAGTTTCTATCTTTATATATATATATATATATATATATATATATATATATATATATATATATGTGTATGTTGTGGACGTGTGTGTGTGTGTAATATTTACTAATGACATTTTTTGTTACATTGTTGAGTAATTAATGTGTTATTAGTGATCTACAGAACACAAATAGCAGTAAATATTCTTACCTTGATCCTGCCGGTTACTGTATCGGCATTACTCTATTTGCGTTATGACACTGAAAACCTAATGGAACCACATACACAGGCTGAGCTCCAAATACCTCCTAATACCCTACATAAGTTCACTTCATGAAGAATAATGTAAAGGTCTTATATGCTCCTTTACAGTACGCTATATACACAATGGAGATACTGCACCTCATCTCTGTCTTTTCAGCGAGGAAAAAACAACCAATCGGAGTTCCGGGTAATTATCGGATCACCACCGTAGTGGGTCGTTTAAAAACACGTGGCTTAAAACCCGCCCAAATAGTACTGTATTTAACCAGTTACCTTCGTTTTACTCGATCACCTGATACCTCAGGCCACGCCTCTAAATCTAAACTAGCACTAACGCGTTACAACACATTGTAGCGGTGTTTCGCCGAGACTGAGTTACTGATTGTTTCCGTGATTCCGTACATTAATGCAGATTACTTAAATGAAATAAATAAAAGATTACTAAATAAAAGCGAATTATATTGACTAGTAGACTTCTACAATGCATCTCTGTGCCTCTCTTGCTCATTCGTTGGCTGAAGTTCTTTCTTTCTTTCGCTTTTTCATTAAAATTAATTTTATTTGCTCTATTTTTTCTTTCTTAAAACAACAACATCTTATTATTATTATAGCCATTAGAACACATACGTGTAATGTGCATTATTTGATGAATGCATTTATTTTTATTTCCCTCTTTTCTCTCACATTGCTTGCAAAAATAGCTCTGAACGCATTCACATTAAATGAAAAAAGCTGTTTGTGTTGCATGTTCTGGAGATGTACAACAAGGTAATTTATAATAGTCTTATATGTAATTCTGTTTATTATGGGAATCAACGCTTTATATCTTTCTTGACCTATAATTCGCTACGCACTTTAAAACGCGCATGCGCACTCGGACGCTTGCCGGTTGGTTGCTGTAGTTACAGGTCGAGGTGAAGTGAAGCTCTACACCTGCGCTCCTCCTGAGAATTTTCCCTTTATTTATCCGTGTAGTTCGCTCTACAGCAGGTCAGTTTATCTTTTATAAATATACTCATATTTTAAACGTTGTCTTTAGCATGTTTTGTGGCTGTGTTAGCTGTGTGCAGTACAGTGGTGTGTGTAGCTAGCAGCTCGCTAACCCCGAGAGCCCTGGAAATTAAATCCAGCTTTACTGCAGGCGTCGCTCGGCTGCTTGTTCAGCAAACACGCGTGACATTTATTTGCATTTATTTGGTGCAAATAGCTGTGTTTCGATAGCTTGTTAATATTATTTACCTCCAGTAGCACGGGTATATAACGGAAATGTAATGTAGTGCTCTCATGTATAGACACTCAGGTGGACATGTAAGTAGCTCTAGTGACAGGTCGGTTCCTGCCCATATTCATACTGCTGTTTAAATATGTAAAGTTTACTGCACACATACGTCTTTATATGCATGCTCATACTCTACAGCCTGTGGTTTATAGAAATTTTCTGATAACTGAAAGATGTCACTCATTTGCATCACTGCTTTATTAAAGAGCAGCTTATCCAGGATTATCATTTTGTTGTGGAACAGGTGTCTGCAGGTTGGAGATGCTTGAAGCCGTAATCGCATTTCGCTGACACACTGCAGACCTCCTCCAACTCCGAGGTGGAAATGCCAGCTGTGACCCAGGGTCAAGAAGATTCCGAGTCTCAGTCAGAAAAAGAGCTCGAGTAAGTGACGGTGCAGATCATCTTGAATTCAATTCGGACCCTTGAGCTTTGTTTGCTCACAAACCAAAATGTGATCCTGACCCTGAGTTTTGTGATCCTAATGGATAGGGATGACTTTAGAAGGAAAATGTTATTTATTACTTGTTAGGATTTATTTTGAGATTTATTTACAAAAAATTGTGTTTTCAGTCTGTTTTATTTTTAGTTCAAGGGAGAATTTCAGAATTCTATTTGCTCAGTTTGACTAATTAGTTCTGAGCTTACCATTTAGTGACCCTAGAATTAGGAGATTACATGGCAGATGGTCATATGGTCATGATTTATCTTCTGTTAGTGTAAACATGGGAAATCTGTCAGTAACACAATTCTAGCCACAAATTGGTCAATTCTGATAAAGTTTTAAATAATAATTTTTTAAAAATATATTGCATTGTTTTGAAAGAAACTTCTTGGTTTAATGTGTTCAATCTGTCTTTTATTACTTCTGAAATAATATGAAATGTTTAATGCCTACAAATTTGCATTCATTACAAAGCTTCCACTTGGGATTCCAGTTCTGAATTCATTCATCCATTCATCCATCCATCATCCCTCCATCCCTATCCATTCGGATCACCAAACTCGGGGCTCGGATCACATTATGGTTTTTGAGGGATCAGTAAAATAAAGGGGAGCAGACATATCTAATTTGCTTTCCATTTATAAGCAGAAATGTTACAGCAAGGAAATGCAATGCATACAGTTTGAATGATGCGGGAGGATTTTCAAGTCCTCCACTCGCCGAGTTGTTGAATGATTAATGCGTCCCCTTCATGTCCTTTTTAATTACCAATAAAGCAAAATCGGCAAAAGAAAAAATTAATTCATCCATCCATTCATCCAACTATTGATCTGTCTCCACTTACCAATTATGGTTGTGTTTGACTATTTTATGAACACTGTACACGAAACAGGATGACACACTGGATTCTAGTCATTTCAGAGTGTCGTAAATCTTAACTTAAATTTCCAATGTAGAATCATTGATTTTACCAGGACAGCAAAATGAGCTCAGGGCTGAGCATTAGACTCCAGAATTGTGAAGCAAATACAGATATTTACAGATTAGCTATAGATTGTCCATAATAATCATTCTGTCATTCTGTTGTGTTTTTATAGAACCACTGTTTGATTATTCTACTAATTATCACTGTTTCAAGTAAAGTATACCTAAAAGTAAAGTATGACAATACCAGTGTTACCCTATTGTACATCACACCATTTATTTTCACAAGGCTTTTTAAATTTTTTTTTTAAATCTTTGACACTTCAGTGTACTTGTGTACTACATGTTTGTTAACTATTGAAAGGTAGCTTTTTGTGAGCATCCCACCTCACTGGGTGGAAGTGTGCTGTAATTTAAAAGCGCATAGATTCTTTATCCTTCCAGAAATAGCTGAAACAACCTTCTTTTCCGTATTGTTTTCTTAGGTGCCATCCATGTATAGCCTGGAGTGGGGTCAGCAGGAGGATCCCAGTTCTGCTTTTCCATGCTGAAGCTATTGTGTCCAAAGATGAAACTTCTTGTTCCATTGGAGGTGCAATCAGGATCAGTAGAGTCAGATCATCAGACAACCTAATGTCTGATCAAACCTAAAATATTACAACAACACCTTTGGTGTTAATTACCTTCTGTAATTACCTACTGTAGAACCAGTGCTTTGCATTCAGAAACTGTATTCTATTCATATTTCTTTATATCTTCGCAGAAAGATATAACCTGGCCTTCAAGATTGTACGTACAGAGAGCCGACTCGTGCGAGGCATTCTTGTAAATCATGGATTTCACGAGGTATAGCATTATGGCAATGACATTACGCTTGCACTATAAGCTGATATTTAATCCAATAATTACTACACATAAAGATTGAGCCATTTTTTAATCTTTCAAAAAAGGTTTAAATTCTTATTTTTTTTACTGTCATTTACAAACTTGGTATTACATCTAGAGAACCTGTTGTCCTATTCTGAAGCAGCCTAACCAGTCCTGGTTCTAGATGGTTATTTCAGCCACCATGATGTAAGGTCCTCAGGATGTATTGAAACAAAATACTGTAAAGGAGGCTCTGTTTGCTTCTAACTCGCTAACTGACACAGTCGATGTCAAAGCTTAGGAATGCACTCTTGGAAATGGCCTAAGTAATTGGCCTCCAAAAATCGCTAATCCTGATTCATGAGGGAGTGCTTGCACCATTATCACGCTATCTGAGCACTTACTATTAATGCCCTTTTTATTTCACTTCAATACTGCTGGACTTTCCCTAAAATCATCATCAAAGGCAAGGCTTGTGTCTACCACAGCAGCACTTCAGCCAAGGTTTAATAAACTTCTATTGCTAACATCTGGGTTTCTCATAGCCAGTGCACAGGCTTTGCCAAATCTGACTCAAAGACAGAGTGTGTGAGAGAGAGAGAGGCAGGGTAAGAGGAGAGGCAATAGAGTGAAGGAGTTAAAGAAAGGTCACTGTTTCCGTTAGGGAAAGTACTGACTGGTAAAAGCTAAAGATGGAGTCTAGTTTCCGTATTGTGACCTAAGTGTTAAAATTATTTCTTTTTTTTCTCTTTTTTTTTGCGGTCATATAACACATGTATCTATGTTTAGGTCCATCCAAATAGTAATGATTTCAACCTCCTGTGGACAGGCTCCCACCTCAAGACGTATCTGCTCCGCGGTTTGCAGGATTTCCAGAAAGTCAACCATTTCCCCAGGTGCTCTGTTCGATTAGAATTTTTTTTTTTCGGCTAAATTCTATTATTGTATGTATATATCCTGCGGGTTTCTGTGAAGGAGAACTAATACTCTTCTGTTGCTGAAGAACTTGTGCATATATATATATATATATATATATATATATATATATATATATATATATATATATATATGCACAAGTACAAGTACTTCAGCAACAGAAGAGTATTAGTTCTCTTATTAGTATTAGTGTTGGTTATAACAGGATAAGTCAGGATAACAAGGATGCCTGAGTATTTACGAGGTGGCATCAGAAATGTTCGAGACTAATGGGACTAATGGTGCTATTCTAACCACGTCCCTTACCTCTGACATCTGCGATGTCATCATGGGCAGCACGTTAGACCACAGAGCAAATGTAAAATTCTGTTCAACACTTCATGTGTTTAACATACGGCGATAACCTGTGACGTGATTTGAGCGTGAGAGTGGAAGAGCGTCACTCAAAGACGACAGAAGACGAACTTTCATCAGCTCAACCCATGAGCATGTCAAAACCATTTGGCCACTCATGCATAATGAAGATCAGAGGGACACGATCTCACTTCCACACCCACCCTACTCACGAGATTCGGCTCTTTTGGACTTCTCCCCCTCTACCCATAGATGAAGATCCAGCTCGGCTGTCGCCGTTTTCGACACCCTTGCAGAGATCCTGATAGAATTGTAAGAAAAGGTGCTTGAGACACTTTAAAAAGAAGACTCTAAGGACATATTCCTGAAATTCGGTATTCAAGGAGCACTGTTTAATCATGCAAGGGGCTATTTTGAAGGTGAACGTGTGTGAACGTATCTTCTTGTAAACAGAGCTTGAACGTATCTTCTTGTAAACAGAGCTAGTCTTGA
This sequence comes from Kryptopterus vitreolus, assembly GCA_030449085.1. Lineage (NCBI taxonomy): Eukaryota > Metazoa > Chordata > Actinopteri > Siluriformes > Siluridae > Kryptopterus > Kryptopterus vitreolus. The sequence continues at coordinate 20,275,482 of JACRUU010000012.1, forward strand.
AACACCTCATAAAGTGAGTGAAGTGTGTAATGGCTAGGTGTGGAAGGTAGAATAGAAGTTGTCAGGCAGATCGATGCAGTCTACAAAAGAAATCTAGTCTTCTTGGCCCAGGTGTTTATTTGCAGTTCATGTGACTGGTAAGAGGGATTCTTCATAATGGTGTAGTCCTTTCCTCAAACACTGGTCATTGTGAATGTCCTCAGTGTTCACAAAATCCAGACCTTGTAATGCCGTGTTTTCCATCCTCTCTTTAGTCTTTCTGAGGTTTTTTGTTCTTGTGCCTGGACCTCAAATTCTCTTTGTGTTCTATCTCATCCTTGTTTGTGATGATGCTTTTAACATTGGTGACGTCAGCAAACTTGGCGATGTGGTTGCTGTGAGATTGCTGTAGGACTCAGCGGAGAACTCGGCTCACAGCACATGGACAATTTAGTTTCAGGTTGATGAACAAGATGCTAAAGCTAAAGTAGACGACGAGCGTTCTTGCCTAAGTATATTGTCCATCTGGCCTAATGAGTGGCAGTGAGTAAGGGATTTTGTGTTAAAGTTATTAAGCACTGGTGAGTGCAGTAAGACTGTGCTATTGATATTGCAGTTGCTATTGATGACTATATTTAGTCATCAGGTATTCTAACGATTATTCCTTCAATTAAAGGAGTAATCAGATAAGTGATTGTTATTAAAAGAGCAATAATAAATAAGGTCTCTTAAAATAAGCAAGTAATTTGTTTTTCATTTTAGAAAAATCTGCATTTTATTGCTGTAATTGAAATCTGTTAAAACTAAATTGTATTTTGTTGTCATATTGCATCAAAATACAAAATGCAGTGCGTTCAGAAAGCTCTTCTGCAGTGTCCAAGTAGAGTAAGTCATGGGAAACTACTTGTTTAATTGAACGCAATATTATTCTCACTCATTTTTATTTATCTTGCACAGTATAGTGATGGGGGCACGGTGGCTTAGCGGTTAGCACGTTCGCCTCACACCGCCAGGGTCCGGGTTCGATTCCCGTCTCGGCCATGTGTGTGTGGAGTTTGCATGTTCTCCCCGTGCCTCAGGGGTTTTTTTCTCCGGGTTCTCCGGTTTCCCCCCCGATCCAAAAACATGCACGGTAGGTTGATTGGCACCTTGGAAAATTGTCCCTAGTGTACGAATGTGTGTGTGAATGTGAGTGTGTGTGTCCTGCGATGGGTTGGCATTCCATCCAGGGTGTATCCTGCCTTAATGCCCATAGACGGCTGAGATAGGCACAGGCTCCCCCTTCCCGTGACCCGAGGGAAGATCGGATATAAGCGGTAGAAGGTAGAAGATGAATGAATGAATGAATGAGTATAGTGATGTGGTATTCCTGTCTCCAGAAAAGCAGAGGAGTACAAACTTTAAAAACCCCACACATTATTCATAACTTATGTATGGCAGCATTTCCTTATTGTAACTTTTCTTCTTATAAATGGAAAGCAAATTATTTATCTCCTGATATGCTGATCCGAAAAAATGATCCATAATGGTGCACCACACCAGATGCGCAGTGCTACAGGTTTAGTTAAATGATCTAAATGAATCATCAGGGCACATTAATTTTTGTAATCGAATTACTCAAGTGACTTGAAGAATCGTTACAGCCCTTCAGTTCGGTTTAGCTGGAATGCACACCTGAATGAGCAGTTGCTTGGTGCACTCTATATAGATTGGGGATGATGGTCATTGAGGCATGCAAATGACACTTTCTTTGCCATGAGGATGATGATATGATGATGATGATGATGATGGTATCACCTTAAATGATTTTTGTTTAAAATACTCTTGTGTTGGGGGGCACAGTGGCTTAGTGGTTAGCACGTTCGCCTCGCATCGCCAGGGTTCGGGTTCGAGTCCCGTCTCGGCCATGTGTGTGTGTGGAGTTTGCATGTTCTCCCCGTGCCTCATGGTTTTTTCCTCCGGGTTCTCCGGTTTCCTCCCAGTCCAAAAACATGCACTGTAGGTTGATTGGCACCTTGGAAAAATTGTCCCTAGTGTATGAATGTGTGTGTAATTGTGTGTGTGTGCCCTGCGATGGGTTGGCATTCCATCCAGAGTGTATCCTGCCTTAATGCCCATTGACGCCTGAGATAGGCACAGGCTCCCGTGACCCTAGGATATAGCGGTAGAAGATGAATGAATGAATGCTCTTGTGTTGATTTATATTCAAGGTCAAATGAGCTGACACGGAAAGACCGGCTGTACAGAAACATTCAGCGGATGCAACAGGCTCATGGATTTCCAAGCTTCCACATTGTACCACAGACATTTGTTCTTCCTACTGAGTATCAGGATTTTTGCAGTGAGTGTTACATACTGTATTTGTTGAATACTAAACTGTTTGCCATTGAACTAAATAGAGCATGAATGCTTTGTACTACTCCACTGCAGTTTAATCTTCTCCTCCATCCTGCTTGTTTTAATTCTAGATGCCTTCTCGAAGGACAAGGGTCCATGGATTATCAAGCCCGTTGCCTCTTCCAGAGGCAGAGGCATCTACCTGGTCAGCAGTGTAAGTATATAAATGCTGCCAGAGTATGTAGTATTTAGGTAGCTCATACAACTGAAGGAGTTTTTCTTACCTTATGCAAAACCAGTGACTGTTCACGTTCAATGTGCATGCACGTGCACGAACAGCCAGCCAGAGACAAGTTTAATTTTCAATCCCACCTTTCCGATTGCATTGAAATAGAATGTGACAGGACACAGTGAATCCAAATCCAAACGTCTGGCTCGAAAACACTCAAAAAATGCAGCAAAAGAACAATAAGAGAGATGAGCCAACCGCTTGTGTTTTAAATGCTCCAACATTAACAAATAGTTCCTGGAAATCTTTCTTTTTCGCCCCAACTTCTGCACTCTTACTCAGAACACTCCTACTGAGAATATTTTTCCTTAAATCAGTGAATATTCATATTAGTAATTTAGTAAATATTTAATCTCAGGTTATTATACAGGTTTATATGTGAAGTGATTCTGCTTGTGAGTGAAATGGATTTAAAAATGTATGTAAAGTATTAATTTGAATTAAGGATGGAATATAATTCTTTACAAATGAGGTCAATGTTTATTATCATTAGAAAGTGTTAAACTGGCGCTCTCACTGCAGCTCAACACTGTGGATCATTATTGAACACCAGCGGGTCTGTCAGTATTTTTATGACATATTCATTCATCTGTCCTAAGTAAGCCCTTTGTTCTGGTCTGGGTCAGTGTGTATCTGGGAAAACACCTTGGCTGCTTTTCAGTAGACACACACATTTGTTCTGTGGTTTGTTCTTCTGATAATTATGACAGAGAAGTCTCTGCTAAGTAGTTTCAGGCACCCAAAAAGGTGTCATATAAACATGTGTGTCTTGGAATAAATCAGCAACACATCAAGGCATTCTGTTTTGGCTGCGCATCTCATAATCTTCTGCCTTGGCCATACTACGTAGCACCCATCCTTCCTGAGAAAGTGGAAAGAATGTCAGTGATATTTTGAAAGAGGAATGTTTAATGGTGGGTTTTTTATTTTTATTTTGTGTGAACTGCTGCCAGATGTGAAGCTGGTAGCAGCACCTCCTAAACCTTAACAAACCCCACCTGAAACAAATTTCAGGCACAGGAATGTCCAGTGTGGATGTTTGTGTAGATATGCAGTCTTAAAATTATTAATGTCGTTATTCTACACTTAGTGACTTCACTATATTATTTGAGTGTGCCAATTTAAACAGTTCTTGCTTTTCATCTGATATTGCTGCGAAGAAAGCGATTATTATCGCCATTCACATTTCACACCATGAATTCCTAAACGTTTGGCTACAGCCCTACTAGGATTTAGGATATATGAATTGCAGTCACAGACGCAAGAGTAGAAGTGCAGTGACGAATCATCATGGCTGAAAAATTTCATTTTTAAGCTCTGTATATCTTGTTTGATGTTTCTAGCCAAGTCAGATCTCATTGGACGAAAACATTCTGGTCTCACGGTATATTAACAGCCCATTACTGATTGATGGTGAGTATGCAGATAAAATAAATGCTGTTTTTTAGAAACGCCAGGCTCTGGTCTGAATTTTTTTTCACTTTTGTGCAGATTTTAAGTTTGATGTGCGATTATATGTGCTGGTGACATCTTACGATCCGGTCATCATCTATCTCTACGAGGAAGGACTGACTAGGTGAGTTTGTCATCTGACCTACTTGAGGTTTTGATTAATGAATTTTGACCTTTAGGGTTTAGAATACTGAAGACAATGCACACTTTCAGGAAACGATGTATATGATAGCAATTTGGATTGTTTTGTGAGGTGCTTATTAGGTTTGCCTGTGCTTGATCATGTTTGCATTTCCTCGTGGTGTTCAAATTGACACATGACTAGCAGAAATGGTTAAAAGAATCTTCAGATTTAACATTCAATAATCATCTCTCCATCATGTTCATAATGAGTATATATGACCACTAGATGGCAGCAGGAGCGTATCTGGTCAAATAAAACGAGTCTCCAGAGATTTTCAGTGTTTTATTAGCCATTATTGTTGTATTCATGATGCAATATCTACAATGTTTCATGTAATTTCAAATGACTTTTTTTTTCTACAGTTTTTAAATTTTTTTAATCCACAAATACAAAACCAACAGTGAGAGGTTATTCAGGAGCCATATTTATTTCTTTGATTTGTACTACTTTTTGTAGATTACATGGCTATAACAGCAGAATATGTTACATCTGGTTATATCCTGAGTATCTGCGAAATCAAGGCTCTTAAAAGTGATTCGAGGGAATTAATCATTTGGAGATGGTTTATTTTTTGGCTAGGTGTGGACTGAATGGGGCAATGTGTAAAATGGTTGGTCTGTCACTATTAGCTTTGGCATAAGCAGCGACTTCACTGAGTGACTCTTCAGTTTATATTAACCATTATTAACTCCTTTTCCTAAAGTCTTCCAGAATTTTGAGCCCAACTTTTAGCTTCGATATTCCAGTGACTTTGCAGGCATTCTGGGGTTCACTATGCCAGAAGATTCCCTTTATTCTACATGTGGTGACCACTCAGTGAAACACTGTAATGCTGTTCTTTAACAATACCAAATTCTATCAAGAGCAAAAATTATTTAAAACACTTTACTATTTAAATTATTGTAATGCAGTAGGGGCACGGTGGTTTAGTGGTTAGCACGTCCGCCTCACAACGCCAGGGTCCGGGTTTGATTCCCGTCTCGGTGTGGAGTTTGCATGTTCTCCCCGTGCCTCATGGGGTTTTTCTCCGGGTTCTCCGGTTTCCCCCAGGCCCAAAAACATGCACGGTAGGTTGATTGGCACCTTGGATAATTGTCCCTAGTGTATGAATGTGTGTGTGTGCCCTGCGATGGGTTGGCATTCCATCCAGGGTGTATCCTGCATTAATGCCCATAGGCGCCTGATATAGGCGTGATTCCCCGCGACCCGAGGGAAGATCGGATAAAGTGGTAGAAGATGAATGAATGAATGTAATGCAGTTTTCAATTATTTGCAGGTTTGGAGCTGATATGCGGGTTAAATGCTGACTGTTCTTTGTCTAGCTATTATCATTAAGCATGTTCATCTTTGTGTTATTAAAAAAAATTATTAAATACACCAAGATGAGAATTGTGTTTAATTACTCATCTGATTTATTGCTTTTCACTGAAGAGCACTGTGTTCCAACCTCCCGTGTTTTTAAGACCTTTCCTCTGTTTGATTTGTAGATTTGCTACTGTGAAGTATGACCATGCTGTAAAGAACATCAAGAACCAGTTCATGCACCTCACCAACTACAGTGTAAACAAAAAGAGCAGTGACTATGTCAGGTAAGGTGGAAATAATAATATTTAGTGCTATTTTCTCAGGTTCTGTTTATTCGGTTTTGAAAATCCAATTCTGTTATGAAGAAACGTATGATTGTAACCTGACCGATTTTTGTTTACGGATAATTGTTATTTTAGAGGCCCACGTGTATCGGATTCCTCTTTTGTACTTGAGTCTAATCCTGTTTCTCCGAGCATAGCCTCTGTTCCAAATGGAAAACTAGTCTTTGGTCTGAAACTAGATGTCAGGACATCGTGCACCTTTTTGCTGCATGGGCTCTTCTTTCTATCTCCTTCCAGAGATAGGTAATATAGTGGATTTAAATGAATGGGACGCTAATTGGTACGGATTTTAACCGTCATAAACAGTTAAATCATCACTCAATGTTGTTCGTTGTTCCCGAATGGAGAAAGTATGCATCCTCAGATGTGAGATAATCCCGCTTGTTTGTTAATCATGTCAACATTGTTACACTGTGCTCATTGCTCAGTTGTGTTTTGGCAAAGGCAGACACTGAAGACCTTGTCTTCCTTTTCAGCTGCGATGACCCTGAAGTAGAGGATTATGGGAACAAATGGAGCATGAGTGCAATGCTGAGGTATTTAAAACAGGAAGGAAAGAATACCACATGTGAGTAAAAGGCAAAAAGGTTATTGTATTACACTCACCTGTTCTGTAATACAGGAAAATAATTTCCTTTTATTTGTGGCTAAAATAATGGTGAATATAATAGAAACAAATGGACTAACATGCCGTGTTGTGTTGTGTGTCAGTGCTCATGGGTCAGATAGAGGACCTGATCATCAAAGCTGTACTGAGTGCAGAGTCACAGATTGCCACGGCCTGTAAGATGTTTGTCCCTCACCGCAACAACTGCTTTGGTAAGGCCTGTCAGAAAGAAGCCTCATATTGCATTATTTAATAATGTAAAAGTGTAGTTGTCCCCGCTGTATCCGATATCACTTCACCTTATTGCCTTTCAGCTAAAATAAAATGAGGGATCCGTAAGGTTTAGGTGCTAATCTAATTTAGCTGCATTATTCTCTATTCTTAGGCTTTGTGTCAGTAAGAATGCTTGGACAATAATTAACACAGTATGGGCAAAAGTATTGGAACATCTAACTTTTCTTATTTTTTGCCAAGCTGTAATTTAAAGTTGTATGTGGTCTTTCAGTGTACTAGCAATAAATGTTTGCTTCACTTCACTAGGAGACCCAAACTGCATGACAATGCCTCCTTTAGACAAAAAGGTTGTAGTGGAAACTTTTGAGTGTGGCCTGCTACAGAGCTCTGACTTCAACTCTAATTGTTGGGGTGGTTTTACACTGGCTGAACCCCAGGCCTCCCTACCCTATATAAGTCTTTACTAAGACCCTTATGCCTGAATGAGCACTAATCTCCATGACCAGACCATCTGCCTAGAAGAGATGTTGCTAATATAACAGCAAATAGGGGAATCATAAGGATCTCATGTTCAGGTCTTCATTCTTTTATCCATATGGTGTATGTATCCCATAATAAGGGTTTAACTACTGAGGTAAAGCTAAATGTATTTCTATGCAAATTTAGTAGCAGTCTACTAAGTAAATCGAAATAAAAACGTCACTAATCTTGTTCTAATGGAGAATATCACACTTCTGTGTGATGGTAATTTGATGGACTTTCTTATTCCATGTGACTTCTCTTTGAAATGTCCTATAGCATTGTTATTTGCTAAAATATTGTTCCTCTTTTCACTTCTTAGGAATTAACCTTTTGACTTAATTTATAAATAAATATTACTGGTACTTTTAACCAATAAAAGCAGATTGATGATAAAAAGCACATCTGGAATCTGAAACAGTAATAAAGTTTGATAGCCACCATGTGTCCGGTGCGCACTGTTTCTGCAGCGAACACCGTCATGCGTTGCGAAAAAGCATCCATAAAGAACATACCGTTGATCATCACACACCACCTAAACTTGGAAATGTATAGTTTGCTTACTCAAAAAATAGGTGCCATTTATGTTGATGGCTGATTTTTATTATTCCTATATATTAGATCTCTTAATAGTGAATTGCAGCAGAACTGTGTGCATTTTTTTTGTTTCTCTTTTGGAGCCATTCCCTCTGTTAGTATTGGCATTAATTGCTTTTTCCCTCACTCACTTTTTTTTTGGCCCAGCGTCGCTGTTAATCTCTCTCCTCTGTTCTTGGCATTCACCTCACACTCCTTTTTCTCTGTCAATCCCTCGAAGAGCTGAGAGGAACGATATTGGAATGAGCTTAAACTGCGTTGTCTAAGCCTCCCAGGGTTCCTTCTTCCTATTTAATTTTCCTTCATGCTTCCACCTTTCTCTATCTGTATATCATCCCTTCAGCCCTGTTATAAGTTTGTAGACATAATAATTTCCTAGGAAGTGTTGATTTAGGTGGCAAATGTTATATACCAGCTCTAAGCTACACGATCTGAAAATCACCCTCATAAAGATGCTATCCGTAGTCGTCTTTTTTCCCGCATTCCCCTCCGAGGTGTCAGTGAGCCCACAGGGTGAGGTTGGGATAATGTTTAAAGCAGGTTGTGGGGTCAGTGCAAGTTTGGGTCAGAACAGTACGTGACAGAAGTTGAGTAGCCCATGCAGGTGCAGACGTCACTGGAATGCAGTAGATATGGCAGGATACAGAAAGGGTGCAAGTAAAAAGCCACGTGCATACAAAAGCAATAGGTCCTAATTACATGGGAGAAAAACATCAATGTTTGGCTTAAAAGTAACTTGTCATATAGTGAGGGTACGTTAACCTAAAAAAAATTACATCATTATAAAAATGTGCTATAAATGTGTTTTCAGAGAAGTTTACTTGCTTCCACCCTCTCCTATTAGTGCAATTAATAATTCATTTTTCATAGTAGGATTAAATACACATTAAAAACTAGCTATGTTTACAAGAATGTAACTCCATGACTGTGCATGCAGCCTTGTGCTGCCATCTGTTGTCATGTTGAAAAACTAGTCCATTGCTGCCACTTCATATTCACGGTTGAAAAGTAAAAATGTGTACCGTAAATTCTGGACTATAAGCCGCTACTTTTTTCCTAGGTTTTGAACCATGCGGCTAATAATAAGGTGCGGCTATTCTGCAGATTTTTTCCCGACCGCTAGGGGCTCTAACCGGAATTAGAATCAAAACTAACACAAAATAAATGCAAAGAAGAAGAATGCGCTAGTTCCTCTTTAGCAGATATAAGTGGGTAGAAGCGGATAGAAGGAGGACAAACTCTATCTTTACAAGGTTAAGGTGACGTCATTTCACACACAGGAGAAATGAAGATAAATACTGTAAATAGCGCTTATTTTCTCTTGCTTCTGTCCCGTTTTAATCAGCAAAGTTGCTGCTCAGTGCTCTCTCTCTCTCCCCCCCCCCCCCCCCTGTTTCCCCCCCCCCCCACACCCCCCCCCCAACCCACACACACACACACACACACACAATACAGCCTCAGCGGTTCTTGATTTTCCCTCTCCCGATATAAGCCCGGTTCACCCTACAATCCCCGTCCGGGCTCGTAGCACATACCTAGTGTCGCGGACACGGACGCTCGATATATGTTTATGCCTAAACTTTGTCTGTTCCCGATTCCCGGACTTCCATGTCCGCCACCGCTCCTGCTCTCCGGTACTCCCGGTACCACGGCGCTCAGAGCGCAAGGCTCCCTAGCCTGTCTGGCCGCTCCGTATGAGCGGCGTCTCCTGAGTTCTTTATTCTAATAAATCCTGTTTTGTATGAATTCCGGATCTCCGCGTCTCTGTGCAGCGTCCACCGTTACACCGTGTTAAAATACAGGTTAGGAAAGGATCTATTTAGGTACATACATGTACATTTACAATTCAAAAGCGGATGCGGCTTGTATGCAGGTGCGGCTTATTTATGATTTTTTTGGGGCTTTTTTTCAAATAGAGCGGATGCGGCTTATATGCAGGTGCGCTTTATAGTCCAGAATTTACGGTATTTGTGCTGATGCCAGGCTGGTCTTTCGGTCCAGAAAAAAACATAAAGCTTTGGTCAAGGAGGACACGGGTCATTGCAATTAATCTTTACTTACAGGCCCATTTATGTAACACGCAAAAAACTGTAAAATTGTAGAAGCAGTGTGATGTACTCCAAAGTTCCAAAATGTTTTATGTCAGTTGGTGTTTTAATGGTCATGGTGAAAAGCTTTGTCCAAAACTTTGATCCAAAACCTTCCTATGCATTGAGATCTGGAGACTTTGGGGACCATAACATATGACGGTACACTGTTATTATACTCAACACGCTATTCAGCGAGAATTTACCGTACATTGTGTTTTCAGTTCCCACTGTGATGTAAATAATTATAATAAATTTGATCAAATGATACAATGGATCTTCTCTTTCACCTTCTCTTTCATTACAACCACTGAACACGCTTTTACACTCGATGCCAGAGGTTGCTTTTGTTTCCCATGAAACAAAACAATATATGACTTGTGCTCATGAGGACTTTGTGAACCAAACACTCCATGATTAGCTTAATCTTTAAAAGAGTATACATGTTTACAGAACTTATATTGCAGAAGCTTCAGATTCTACCCTGGTGTTGTATTCTGGATTTGTTTGTTTGTAGACAAAACTTACAGTGCTTATTTAGTTTGTACTCAAATATTCCCAGGCCATGATTGAAAGGAAAATAAATAAGATAATAAGATTCAGTTCAGGCTTTAAAAGCACTAAACAGTCTACAAAAGAACAGACTCCATTGTTTCCACAGTTTCTGCACCATCTCACCCAAATTTGGTCTCCGTCCACGAGGGGGGTGTTAAACACATAATTCTGATACTTGCCAAACAATTCCCTCAACCGTTTAGGGACTATAATATACTTTTTATTGCATTTAGTGAGGCTTTGTGTGTGTGTGTGTGTGTGTGTATGTGTATGTGGGGGAGTTATCCTATCTGAATGAGCCACTGTAACTTAATTCTTTATTGCTCCCTTTTCTTCCCTGATGCAGATTGTTAATATGGCGTGTGAAGAAACGATTGTCTGTGTGTGTGTTGGCGCAAAACGATGCGAATACTATGGATAATTCATGTATTTAGCATATAGTACAGCCCATATGTGACTGTGAATTGGTTTTATATGTGATATAAGGAATATTATTTAAAGGGCAACTATGTCTTTTAAACAAGTCTTTTAATGAGCATCAGATATGATCTCAATCGGGTATTTATTTATTTTTTATCTATCTACTTATTTATTTGTAGCTCTACCTTGTAATTACTCCACAGGGAGTTAAGACTGCTTCACGCTGATTATATGGACATTATTCATTAACTACTAGCCATATGTTATTAATGACACTAATACACAGCTGGACTAAGCATTACATACATTCCCTGATTAGACTGATCATTTATAGCATTTGAAATCATTCACGTTCTATAAACTTACTACGACTACGGTGGCCAGTAACGAAGCAAATGTAATTAATTATTTTTCACAAGCAGCTTTCCGTTTGGGGAGACTTCTACTTTAACTTCACTACATTCCGTACAATATTTTATTTGTCACATATACATTCATGTTAAGCCATTGTCCTAACAATCCCATCATCATACTTATTTTAGGTTTTAGAGATCACCTTCTCACAGTACTTCCCTTGTCCAGAGGTACTCCCTTTTTCACCAGGCTGCTGATTCAGCTTGTTGTTTTAGCGATACTGGCCGATATTGCTAAGTGTTTGAGGTAGTCAAAGGCTGACCACATTCCTGAGGTCTAAAGGATTAGGTAATTTTGCAGAATGCTACAGTATCCTGGTATCCTCACCTAAAGACAGTCCACAGTAGCCAAACGGGCTTTGTGGTCAGTTGCTTATATGGGTATGTTCATACAAATTAGCTTCCAAGCTCTTCCTCGGTTTCTCTGTAATACATGGGATTGGAATGTACTGTAGTTGGTACAGAGGCAAAAGTATCCCTGTCTTTGTGGATACTGTATTTATTTAAACCCATTGTCCAAGGGGCAGGCAGGGAGCAGGATGCAAGCAGGTGTGTACAGTTTGTTATGAGTCTTTAATAGAATTAGGGAGCAACAAAAGGCAAATAGGAGGAGAAGCCAAATATAAAGATGCAAGGAGAATAACAAAAACACCAAAACTATAAGGACAAAAAATAAAAATAAAAAAGAGGAGCATGGAATCAGCTCCAAAAAAGTAGTTCCACAAGGGAGAAAAAGCAGAGTCCCAAATATAGAACCACAAAAGTAGAAAAGAACACAATAGTCCATACAGGGGCAAAAACAGCGCAGGAGAAAAGAACCAGGGACAAACCGTGAGTCAAGGGGCTGGAGAATCTCCGGCATAGTACAGGGAAATCCTGAAGAGATAATCTGGCAAGGAGAAAGGCTTTCCCAAAAATACCCAAAGTTAAATACCCAAAGGCTACAAAATGAAGAAACCAGAACCTGAAGTGAGCGTCGCGAACCCGGAAGCGATAACACCCATGGAAGGTTCACAAACAGGTCATCTATGATTGATGGGTCGAGGGATCTCCATAGGGAATGCCATACTTGTGTATGGACTTCTATAGTTATACCTGGCAGACTTCAGCATGTTCATTGCTGGTGTCAAATTCCCTTCACAAGCCTGTACCTCGGGGATGCAAAGGCTCTCTGACTAAACTGTTAATTGTCTATTATAAGGTCTATTAATCTAAGCTAAAATATAATGCCTGATTTCAGATACCTCAACAAGCTTGTGGGATTCTATTGCAGTCCACCTCCTTTGCCTAGCCTGGTGATTTTTCCACACACTGATCCACTTTCCTACAGTAATCTTTTTTTCTAGAGCTTATTTTGCTCTGTTGAAATACGTCGCTAGGTCTGCATCCTGACTGTGGTCGACCAGTTGATGACCACTGACCAGGATCTCTTGTATGCGAGGTTTTGTTGGCATGTTCAGCTGTGAAGTAAGAAATGGTTTGTGTTTCGAGGCTAAATGGTTTGTATGCTAAACGTTTTCCTTCTGAAATGTCTAGATCTGAAGCACTGAGCTTGCGTTTTGTATTGCAGTGTTGATACTGACCTTAGGCAACTGCCTCCACCCATTGTTAAAATGTTTATAAAAGAAAAGAAACACCCACCAAAAGCTGATTAGAAACCGATTTGTTTTGAAGTGATGGCGCAATGTCAGATGTCACAACAATCAAGGCAACCGCGTAATTGCTATGTAACACCACTGTTATTGCTCCCGTGGCCTGATTTGTTATGGTATGCCAGTAAGGTTGGTTTTCAGATAGTAGTCAGTTCTACATCTCGGTTCTCTCTCTTCCATTGCCCAGAAGCTCATAACAGCGCTCCGCCTTTGATCGCCCCCTTGTTGATATTTATTTATTTTCCTTACTGTGCATATTTTGCGGCAACATTAATAAGGCCTCCTGGTATATGGTGACGAGCCAGAGTGCGAGTCTGCTTGTGCGGGCTGAAACGGCGGTGAAGACCGGCGTCTGCTCCTAATTGAGGGAAAATGCGTAGCACATGGAGTTTGGTTGGCAGTTTGGTGAGGGAGAGTGCGTGCATGTGTGGGTGCTTGTGGTCTGTTTGTGTGCAAGTGGCAGGGCGTCCTGGGAGCATAAAGGTTATTCACGCACTTATCTTTGTCTTCGTGTGTCTCTTTCCAGACTCTCGGATTGCTCTTCTCTTCTCTGCATCGATGAATAACTTAAAAAATGTTGTCGTGAACCCTCTAATGTTACTGTCCATGGCAGGGTATTACATGCAATCTGCATTCTCATCGGATCTCGCTACCCATTTCTAAATAGCCGCACTGTTTGCAGATTTAATAGCCATGGAACCTGATATCCGACAAGAATCTCCACTTAATAGAAGATTAACCCATTTACATAGGGCCTTTTTGTTTTGTCAAAGAAAGAGATGGTTGATTAAGGTGATCGACACTGAAAATCTCTTTATTCTATGATGCATACTGTAAAAGATAGAAAAGAACATCTTGGACTCGCTTTTGTCATTTTTTTCACCCCCCTAGAAGACTCCTTATTTATAGTTGCAGTATAGATTAGATCATATCTTCCAATCAGTATCTAAATGAAGGTGAAATTATAAATGAAGTGCTAAGGGATGCTTTGCAGCTGCGTTTCAGTAATCGGTCATCATTCCCTTGTAGTCTCTATCTAATAGTGGGAGAGAAATGCCCTAAAATCTGATCACTGATACACACAAACACACACACACACACACACCAAAAAGGACACAAGTAGCAGCACCTTTTGCCAGTAGCAGCACCTCCGCTGTGTGAGATCCAGGAGCAGAGAGAGCAAAATGGGTTCATTTGAACTCCCTCTCTGCTAAAAGGGCTTTATTGTGCAGCCCTCTCTGCCTGAGAGGCTTAAGATAGGGATAAATATTGCAGAGACTGTGGAATTGCCAGGTGCCTTTTTCACACTTGGAAAATAATTTTCCAGCTTTTTCCTTGACGTGGCATTAAAGGGGACAGGGCCAATGTATACTCAAGTTTGAGTAAATATTTAAATATGGTTATTTCAATATGACCACTTCTTTTGCACATTCATAAGAAGTGTATTTGTATTAGTTTTCATTTTTCAATGCTTAATATAGAGGTACTTCTAAGTGACTTTGGTTCTAATTGCGTTTCATAGTTTTAAATGGAGTAGATATGATCTCGCTGCTAGCACAATGCAGTTTGTGCTGACTATGAAGTCAGGGCTACATGACTTAAAGGGACGTTTACACAGCAAATTACACTTTTCACGTGTGTGCACGCGCGGGTGTGTGTGTGTGTGCACGTAAATGCAATTTCACTCTTGACTGATTTGTGTTGTGATAAACTTCAATAATAAATGCTTCAATTTTAAAATGGAAATTACTTATAATGAAAGTGTTAAAAATGTATACAGTTATTTACAGAGTCTTTAGCACTCTACTGCACAAGGCTTGTAGACTTACTACTTTATACTAGTGTTATCAAGTCCTTAATCTACATGCATTATAGATTTACCTCCTAAATGCACCTGTCACTTTAAATGTAAAGTCTGTGAGTGACCATTTCATAAATCCCAAAAAGATGTAATGTTTCTATGGGAAAATAGCAACATAAAATCTGTAAAACTATAGGATTTCTTTGTTTTAAAATGTAATATATAAACAAAAAAATTATACATATCAGACAGGTATAAATCTGATGTATATGATGGGCCTGCATTTCAATTTTATATCATATTGGTTTAAAGCGGTTATGCTGGGCACCATATGGCTTGTCATTGCTACTGCGTATGTGTAGAAATAACTGGTAACAGGTCCAAATACAGGCACCAAAAAGCAACATCATGCTGTCACTGCTGGGCCCTTGAGCAAGGCCCTCAACTTTCAGTTGCACAGTTATAAGTTGCTCCGCCAAATGCCATATATGTACAGATATCAGGTTAAATACCAGGTATCTCTCGGCGATACTGGTGCCGAACCACCGACCTTCTGATCAGTAGCCCAGCACTTTTACCACTACCGTCTGCATAGCCAAAAGTCATACCGATGATGACATGACGGAGTGAGAACACTGTAGATGTCAGGTTGCAAAAATGAAATCTATATTTCGAAGGTCATATTTGTCACCCAATTTTGAAATCAAATGCGATGTTAATCAGTTCCCATTAAGAAAGCCTTTTGAGATCCTCAAAGCAGATGTCTTTCACTGAAAGTTCATGAAAAGGCACATGCTAGCATATTTTATATTGCTGTTTTTGCCATGACATTATCTTTGCACATGGTTGCTTTGAAGCCAGGCCCAGTTTTGCTTTAAAAAATATATCTAATAACATTTCATTGAGTTTATGAGTGTGTCTGTAATGTTTCTTATCTCGGCCTGCCTTTAATCTCCTTCGTTAGGTTGGGGATATTGAATTTAATCCATGCTTTTCTTAGTAACCGTCTTTGGAATGGAATATTCTTCAGATGATTGGATATTTTATATGCGCTTAATCAGTAGCAGAAATATGCATGCTGTCACAAGGCAGCCTGCTTAGCCCATGATGAGGCCTCTTCGGTGGCTGCCTCAATGTTGGGGTGCTTGAGAAGTTGGCTGCCCTTCCATCCACCAGACTAATTTCCAGTGTGTTTGTGTGTGTGTGTGTGTGTGTGTGTGTGTGCGTGTGTGTGTGTGTGTGTGCGCGTGTGTGCGCGTGTGTGCGCGTGTGTGCGCGTGTGTGCGCGTGTGTGTGTGTGTGTGTGTGTGTTGGTGCACACATGCTTCTGTCTGCAGAATTGTATGGTTTTGATGTTCTCATTGATTCCAACCTCAAGCCATGGCTTTTGGAAGTGAACCTCTCCCCATCACTGGCATGGTGAGTGACATCAGTTTTGACACTATAAGCTCATACTTCTGTATCATTACTTTTTCCTGCTTTTCATGTGCTTGGGTTTTGTATTGAATTTCATTTATTTAAGCTTATGGATTCAAATTTGGTAACCTCTGATTTTAAGAATTGGGTCTGCTTTTGATTATTGTCTTTTTATGTATTTTCTATTGATGTCATTAATCTTTTAGCTGATGTAATTCCATGATTATTAGCCAGTCCTGTGTTTTTGAGTGTTTTTATCCTGGAGATAAAAAAAAAAACCCAGTTCTATTATTAAACAGGTGCTGTAAGGAACAGTACTGGGGCACCTGATTTAACCAGGCATATGTGGTTCTTCCACAAACCATTATTCTATACAATGGTGATTGTAACTTTATGGTGTCTTTGGTTGCAGTAGCATTAAAACCTTGCCTTTACCTAAACTAGGAGACCAAATGTGTTCCAGCATGACAGTGCCCATGCACAAAGCTAGCACAATGCTCTTGTACAATGCTCACAACTCTTTCCTTAATGAATGTAAACCAGACCTCCTCATGCTACAACAGTTCCTGATTTTACTACTGTATAACTTCCTAGTGCCTGAAAAAAACTGCTACAGACTGTTTTTCCAGAAGACAGGATAATAATTTAACAGCAAACAGGGACTTAATACAATAATATATAAATTATATTATGGTCAGGTCTCGACAAAGATGGTGATAATTACATCTATTCTATTGGCCAGGAACCAATGAGAGCAAACGTCATTTTTGTATTTGTTGATTACAGCATACTCCTCTACATTTTCTACGATACATTAGATGTATCGTGATTTTGCTGAAGATGTTTGGATCAAAATTATTTCTTCACAATATTTGAGGTCTGTAGAGGCTGGAAATTAATTATTAAATATTTGTTCAGCTTTTCCACCATCAGTGACATTTCCTGTTCCTGCAAGTACTGTCATACTAAAATCCAATGATGCTAGATCCACCCATGTATGAAACCCTGACTCAATGCCTACCTTTATATTGGTTTGGCAAATGGAAAGAGAAATTCGTAATGAAGTCTTAAACGAGTGGAGGGTTTCCCCTCCCCGAACACTACACTGAGTGTAAGTGTACTGTAAACATGCCTATAAACATTTTGTACAGTGATTCTTAAAATAGCCCAAGTTACAGTTTCCTGTTTCCTGCATTTTCTCTTTTAGAGTCAATAAATCGTTGGCCAACTTGTTTAAAGCCTCACTTGACTTGTGGAAAGACTTTGTTGTTCTTTTTAAGTGAAATGACACTTAAATGTATAATGTTTAGCCTTGCCAGTTAGTCTTTGCTATGCAGTAAAATGATTTACCTGGATTTTGTTTCATTTTATATATATATATATATATATATATATATATATATATATATATATATATATATATATATATATATATATATATATATATATATATAAACGTTCCTCTCAGGCTCCACTCTATTTCATTTGATCTTTTTGCTTGCCTTAAATACTGTATAATGATAATATATTTAACAAAATGTATTCATTTCCATTCCTTTGACTTTTTATTTATTTATATTTTTAGTGATAGTCCCCTTGACCTGAAAATAAAGGCGAGCATGATCTCAGACATGTTTTCTCTTGTGGGTGAGTTTCCTTTTTGTCCCCTCATACACACTCCTCTGTATCACTTTACTATTCATCCATTATGTTTATGTACCACCATGGTTGGAGAATGTCGTTACGTTTGCTAAGGCAAATTAGAAGTTTCAGCAGACTCAATGACCCTTATTCATCAGAGTAGCGGAGAAACAAGCGCAGATTTGAACGCGCGAAATCGTACGTCATTAAAACGAGTGGATAATTTGGGTGCGATTGATGACTCTATCCATTCGTCTCGTGTTTACATGCCAAATGCATATGATACTCCCCCAATTTTCCATCTAATTTGCGTGTGGAAAACGCCCTGTTTTACGTAAACAGATAGAAAGCGTTCAACAGGCTACAGTTACACGAGATTTGAAACGAAATCGAAAGTGCTCAAGAAATACATCGCTGAGCTTATATTATGTTCTGTTATTAATATTCTCAACCAGTGTACAAGCTGTACACTAGATGTAAAGTTTAATTCAATGGTTAACATTTAGCTTGACTGCTGGCAATAGTAATTATAATATATAGCTATGTCATTTGTTTTATTGATTTTAATGGCTAATTATCTAAGAGAATGTATACAACTACTATGTAAATACATTGCTTTGCTTTTGTTTTTTTAAAGCAATTTTCCAATCCAAACATTTTCCAATCTCATCTGTGTGTATAAGATTGCAAAAACTATTTATAGAACAAATATACCATTGTGTTTACTATTGATACTGTTGATTTGTTGTTTTGAGTGTTTCTCAGTGCTTTTGTATATTAATGTGTAAATTGTTGTTAATGAAAGTTGAAAATATCCATTGTTTACGTTTGATTGCCATTCAAGATACATTTTCACACAAAATCCAATGTTTTTATTGTTGGAATGTATAATATTCCAAATATATTTTAGTCATATTTTAAATTGATATGGATTTCGCTTTAATCAACTGCAGATTAATTTTAAGACGGTTAAAAACTGATTGATGGAATTGATTTGCCAAGAAGACATTTTTATGGATCTTATAATACCATTTTGATACAATATTACAGCTCATTAATATTTTATATTAAAACATCTGATTTGTCTTAGATGCATTTCTTAAATAAGGTCCTCTAAGATTCTCTTATCTACAAGCTAATGAAGGTGTGCCAGCTGGCTGGAAAAAAATCGTTTTATGTACTACTTCACTCCACATGGAGAATGCTTCAGGCTAATCTCTTAGGTTATGCTTGTGTGTTACTTTTTTCCGCTTGTTTACGCGAGTCACGTAATCCATATTGCAAAATAGCAATAATTATTTTAGCTAAGCATCGCATTGCTTGTTTGTGGTTTCATTTATGATGCACGCAAGCATTCTTGTTGTCTTATAAATGCTCTTATATTTGTTTATTATTGTCAGTGACACTGATGTTTTCGGAATGAAAAACCGCAGGGAATATTTATTGGCATGAGCGTCCCCACGTTGTGGAAGTGTCAACATAAAGCTATCAATAAATTCTTGTGGATTGCCTGAAGAGAAACAAACTCTTTTATTATATAATATTTACTTATATTATTTGTTCAGAGTGATTCATGCAGAAAACCTACATTTAAAGTTTGCATTACATTTTTGTGTTTGCAAAAATAACGTTTCAGCAGTTTGTAAACAATTATTAATTTTTTTTTGCCCCTTTATATTTGGTTCATTGTAGTTCGTCTCAGCAGTAAACATAATGGGTGCATTTATAGTTCCTAACAGATTTAAATGATGTAATATAATAAAAAGTCTAGGCTTGTCTTCGGCTTTTTCATGGTTCCAGTTCACTGCCCTCAGGGCCCATTAGGGAAGATGGGATGCATATACGTTTTTATTTGAACTGATGTGTTAGCTGGTTCTGCTTATTATCTACTCATTTGCATTTAAATTAGTTGGTGAAGGAAGGAGTTGGTGCTTACTTTTATTATTATTATTATTATTATTTATTCTTAATTTTAAATGTAATCATCTGCGAAATCCCACACACTTTCTAGGTCACCATTATTACACAACTACTATGAAGACATTCATTCATTCATTCATTTTCTACCGCTTTATCCGATCTCTCGGGTCAAGGGATCTGTGCCTATCTCAGGGTCTATGGGCCTAAGGCAGGATACACACCCTCACGGGGCATAATCGGCAGGATTGCCTGGATCTCGTCACATCAGGATTTACAGGCAATTACACCCTTTCCAATCACAGGGCATCACAGGGCACACATTCACACACAATTCATTTTCACATTTTCAACCTACCGTGCATTTCAAGGTTTTTACCGGTTGGACCGGGAGGAAACCGGAGAACCCGGAGAGAAAAACCCCCTGAGGCACGGGGAGAACATGCAAACTCCACACACACATGACCGAGACGGGAATCGAACCCGGATCCTGGCTGTGTGAGGCGAACGTGCTAACCACTACGCCACCGTGCCCCCCACTATGAAGACATGTGAAACCTAAATATATTTTCTCGTTCTTTTTAATCTATTAGCCAAATCCAATTCATCAATTACAGCATATGACAGCAGCCAATCCGTGACCGTGAAGACTGTGAAGGTTATAATCTGCTTCCTCTGACACTCAAGAAGCAAACAATCTATCTGAACTACTACACATATTATGCCATTGGAGAGCCTAAGACACTCCGATGAAACAGCTACTGTATTTACCCAGTTTTCCAAGAATAAACTCAAAGATACCAGGATTGGCCGATGTAATTGATTGGAAACTAGTGACACACCTCCTATCCTAAAATAAAATTTAGTGTAAACTATTTCTAGCTTTCGCCATCAGCATAGACATGTTGTGTTGACCTTGCCGCCCTAAAGTTACATAACTCAACGATACCTTCATGTTACAGATATGAAGCTTCAAAGCATGCAAGCTAAACTGTTCTTATGGACTCGCGGCTTGAGAACCATCGACCAGACATAACTGTTCTGACTTTACAGCATTATGGCCAGTGTATGAACACTAATTATCTCTTCATCATGGCAAATATTAGATGTTTGGGATTTATTAGGCAGAAAGTGTCCTTAAGGTTGATGTTTTAGAAGCAGGAAAAGCAGGCCATATTAAAGAAGTGAGTTTGACAAGGGTCGGACTGTGATAACCATCTACAGAGGCAAGTATCTATGAAAAATGTTCAAAGAAATGAACAGTAGTGAACCGGAAACAGAGTCATGGGCAGCCAAGGCTAATCAATGCATGCGTGCAGCCAATGCAGACGGACGACCGTAGCCCAAATTGCTGAAGATGTTAATGATGTTAATGCTTGACTTGTCAGGACTGTTTTGACTGTGAAATATTAGGCAGGCGGTCATAATGGTATGCCTGATCAGAGGCCATAAAGTTATATCTGTTTGGTGAATCTATAGGATTGCTTCACTTCGGACCATACTCCTTTATGGGAGACCTCACAGTGCTAAGTTTAAAAAAAATAAACAAATCAATACTAATTGTCAATGCTGTATGATATACAAATCTTCATCAACGATTGGTGAATTCTTACTCCCGTATTTCACTTCAGCAATGTTTTATTAAGTATGCCAAGTCTTAAGAATCTTTGAAATTATTTAATAAAGATAACAGTTCTCTCTTTTTTTTTTTTTATCCTGCATTAAGGGTTTGTCTGCCAGGACCCTCTATTGAAACAGATGCGGTCAGATAAGGCTGGATTGGAACCAGCTGTGAAGAACCACAAAACTCAGGTAGGTGCAGAGATTTGCAGACTATCCAAGACAACGACCACCGTTTGCTATTATTGCTGGAAAAACCTGTGCGAAGCTGCATGTGCCTCTTAAATGTGGAAAATGACATTAGTCTTAAGTGAGCTTTTCTCCTGCATTCGCACCCCGCTAAATGGTACATTTAGCAGCTAATATTTATTTAGCTGCACGCTTCCTCTGCTTTCTTTTTCCTTCTGCATTTAAAACGAGGTGAAAAATATGAGTTCTGGTCATTACACTCAATGACTCCACTGTGAAGGAATGTAATGATTTGCGCTGAATAATCGATTCTGTCTAATCCTGTGATTGGTTCGTTTTTGTGACACGGTGGTACAATGACGTGCTCATTTACCAAGTGGACTCGTTTCCATGCAGACATTTATTCTGCGAACAGCGCAGATATTATTCATTTATATAATTGAGGAGAATATTTGCGGCTGCAGTGTAAGCTATAGAGTTCGATGTTGCATCAGTGATAATGGTGTATTATTTGGTTTTCTCCTCTTCTTTTTAGCCTTCTGATTCATATCTTGGAAGAAGTAGTTCATAACTATTGTGGTAGACGAATGAGAGTAACAGCTGCCGTTTAAGCCCTCGAGGACCACATTGGTGCATTATTGTACAGTATAATGTCGCTTTTTCTCCATCTTTATTTCCCCTTAGCATCATTTTGTCGCACAGGCTGCCTCGGCCAAATCCAAAGCGGTAGGTCCGCTTTCTTTTCATATAAAATAATGAAATATTATTCTTTTATTGTTGTTGTCTAAATGCTTCGTCATCATGGGCTATCATGGGTAATTGTGTAACATGAATCAGCTGTAGGGACCAATTTATTTTTACTACCATTAGTGGGAATTTATTTATTTATTTATTTTTACCATGTTTCCATCGATGTCATCACTTATTTTGAAAGTCTGTGGTTACAATGGCATACAACAATGGAATATTTATTTGGTTTTATATATATATATATATATATATATATATATTCTATTTGTGCTTATATATTTATTAATATTTATTATAAAGCAGGAAAAATAAATAATGCAGGTTCTACTCAGACCCATAAACAGACATGGCACTGTTTAAATACTGTGTGTGTGTGTGTGTGTGTGTGTGTAGAATTGTAATTCAAATACTACTTAACTTTCTCTCTTGATTCTCTTTTATGAGTCAGTATTGGCTGACATGCAAGCCCAAAACTAGTATAATCCTTGTGTTATTTAAAATGACAAAATGAGGCATACAGGTTAGACACTGACTCTTGCTGACTTTGCTGACTTTTGGCACCTTGTCAGAAGCCCAGCAGAGGCGTCAATCTTCCGTGGCAACTCTTGCCATTAGCGTGGGAGGCTAAAGAGAAAATGCCAGGCAAGAATGCCAGAGGAGATGAAACGTAACATTTATTTAACCAAACAAGAAAGGGATTTACATATAGCGTTTTCTGTTATTTGCAGCTAAAACCTACCATGGATCTCCTAAAACCTAACTTCTGTGGTAAATTTTAAGAAAAGTATAATTCATATGTCATGCTCTATTCCCTAGAGATAAAATATAATATAAAGATAATATGTAGTCATATGAAACATGGGGGAAAGATATCTCTATTTATTATATTGCTTCTGTGGGAGTTTTTACCTTGTGATATTTTTTTTATTCCGTTGCTGCTAATTTAATAAACTAAAATGTCAATTTTTGGTGATTGTTTTTTTTTTTTTTTCGATCCCCATTCAGAGACCTCATTCTGCCAATAATGCTGAGGATCTGAGAGAGAAACCGGGAGGCAGACACATGGATACACTGGGCTTGACTGCAGATGAGGTAATTCTGCAGTGGTTTAAAAATGACTCAATTTGATTCGACTAAGTGATTTACTCTCCTTGCATTCGTTGATTAGATCAATATTTTCACACACTTTAAAGCTTTTTAAAAGATTACACATGAGGCTGTGTAAGTTTAGGCGGTGGTGGTTTAGTGGTAAGGTGTTGGCCTCTGTACCAGAAGATCGCAGGTTCAAACTCCACAACCACCAAGCTACCACTAGTGGTCCCTTGAGCAAGGCCCTTAACCCTCAATTGCTCAGTTGTAAGTCGCTCTGGATAAGGGCGTCTGCCAAATGCCATAAATGTAAATGTATTCCGGCGCTATCCATGTAAGTTTCGTTCTTTACTTGTTTGGGCCAGTTAAAAGTTCTGAGGAGGACACAGGAGGAGCATGAGAGGAGAGGAGGATTCATCCGTATTTTCCCCACACCAGAAACTTGGGAGCTTTACAGGTTAGAGAAGCCAGAGTCTCTTGGCAAGATGATGCATTGAACATTTTTTTGATTTATTATTATTATTTTTTTTTACACAAGTAAATACTATTTAAATCACCATTAATTCCTGAATTTAACAATCCAATACATACAAGCGTCATGTCCAATAATGTACTACAGGTTTTATTCAACTGCTCACACCCTATTAAATGTTTTTAGTCATTTTGGCTAATGTTACAGTTTGCATTTTACAGTTTCTTTTGTGGAAAAAAAAAAAGAAAGCTTTTCTTCCTGTCTGTGTCTATTCATGTATATTAGTGGTTACCTGGAATACAAGACATCCATGAACTCCATGTTGGCTAATAAACTTTTCCATAAAAGGTGAGCTTTTCCACATTGGTAGGGAACATTTTTTGAGGAAAGTTTTGAAATTTTGTTGATGTTTTGTCTGTGGATGAATAGTTTAGGCATAACGTTTAACGACATTCCGTCTGTAGTTTTATTTCACAATCTGACATGGTTTGACTCGTCTGACAAAAATGAGGAGGGGAAAAAAAATCTGCAGAAAATGGATGGTGTATGGCCAAAAGTTTGTGGATGCATAACCATCACATTCATATTCTTTCTATTCACATTCCATTCATATTAAGATCCAATTTTTCACCTTTTTTGTGAGGTCTTTTCACATGGCTGTAGGGGTTCTCCGGATTTCAGCCACAAGATCATTAGTAAAATAGGGCACTGATGGGGTTTAATAATCAGCATTCCACTTGTCCTAAATGTGTTCATTCTGTGCCGAGAAATGGCATTGTAACATTTGGAGAAGCATTTTCCAGTGAAAACAATGTAAAAAATTGCAAAACATTGAAGAAAGTATGCTTTCTAGTTGTTGGTAAGCTGTAACTAGAAGTAGGTTAGTATCAGGTGTCCACAAACATTTGGCCCTAAAATGTTGATAACAAATAATAATTAATGCATCATGCCGAACATCATATTAAAATACATTTCTCTTTATTTCTCAGGGCAGGAAAATCCTCCGTGACCACGCAATTCAAGTAAACATTTTAAACTTCTTAGACCACACTTCCTCACAAACAATGTACTAAACATTTTGCTTCTAAGTATATGTATAATAGTGTGAAATACTACACAATAGGTTTATTGTGCGACTGTAATCCTCCATGCTTCATTTTTCCTTCCATAGGAATAAATGGGATGGTAACGGGCCTTCAGAAGAAAAAGCCTATAAAACCTGTCACGTAGTCCAGTATGAAAGCAAATTGCTTTCTCTGGAGGCACGAAGGCACAGAAGAAGGCATACAACCAGTCGTGCCACCCATCGTGGGCGGAAAACTGGTAAAATTCGACACGGAACTGAACATGACATCGAAATTGCTCTCTGTTGTAAAACGTTACCTACACCGAAGCATTTATGTCTTTTCCCTCCCCGCCTTCAGGTCGTAGGCCATTACCAACATTAGTCCGTAGCAGTGAAAATGAGGAAGCTGATGAAGGAGAGGAGCAAGGACCACAGGGAAAGCAGGAGCACACAATGTTTCTGGCACACGCAGACCCTCAGCCCACCCTGTTGGAGAGGCAACGAACTGAAGAACACTTTCCAGCTAGAGTCAGCAAACCTAAAGTGGATCTGCTCCATATTCTCCAGCAGGGGTGGGATCTCAGGTCAGTGTGAACATTGAGTGCTGGTATGAACATTAATGTATGTGTTATTTGTGCTGTATAATACTGTGTGCGTTTCTTTCAATTCCTTAAAGCCAAATTCACTTTTATTAGCTATTAATCTTATTTAATTAAGGAGATTTGAGCCAACCTGAGTACAACAGCACACTTGTGAAGTTGCATTATAGATCAATTATATAAACAAGACATTTAAAACACCCAGTAACTGTGAAAAAATAGAGGCAAATAAATCCTTTTTCTTTGCCGTTAATAAATAAACATGTTTTAATAAGCTATAGCTTGTCAGAAAAACACACAGACTGACTGACAGTCTATACGAGGTGTTATCAACAAGTTTAGAGACTAGCTCTGTTTAAAAGAAAGTACTTTATTTATCTGCGTTACACACTATCACCTTCAAAATAGTCCCCTTGCACAGCAATACAGCTCTCCCAGCGTTCCTGGAATGTGTTTGGAAGCATATCAAGCACCTTCTGCTGTCCGTGCTGGATCAAAATGTAGCACTTTGATCTTCATCATCGGGAAGAGGGCGAAGTCTGCAGGAACCAAATCTGGCGGGTAGGGTTGGTGCGGAAGAGGGATCATGTTGTTTCTGGCGAGAAACTGGCGCGCGAGGAGAGCTTGGTGAGCGTGCACGTGGTCGGAATAGCAGACGTGGTAACGCAGGCGGTCGGAATTAGCGCCAGTTGAACAGGTCCAAATGTGCACAGGACAATGTCTTATGACGGTTCCCTGCGACTGACCTTGAAACTTTTCCCTACCACCTCATGTTGAAGGTTTTCATCGTAAATGATTTGGAATTCCAAGTAGCAAACAACCCTAGTGGTATGGACAGCGATTTAGTGCATGTTTGCTATGAAGCATGAACATATTGTGCAGAGCTCCCAAAGTATTCCATTCCAGTAAACTCATTACCAAATGGTTCTTGCTGTGAAACTCTATTCACAAAGATGGCAGTGTGTTTGTTTACTCAACTATAACTCTTCTCTAATGCATTTAATATATTCATTCACATTACATTACTATAATCACTATAACAATGTAATACTGTACGAGTGAACTTCAATGTTGTCTAAATGTTTTTATTATAAGAAAAAAAAAAACCACAAAAAAATCAACAACATTGTGCTTCATTTTTGGAAAATTGTGGAACATATTTTGTTGTTTACTCATATTACTAGAATGCTTGCTTGCCTTCACAAACAAGTCAAATCTCTTTCTGTCGACCAGTTATTGTAACACAACATAAAGATCAATTTTAAAACATTCACACACTACAGCGCAAACATGGGGTAAAATCCGTATGATGACCTTTCACTGATGGCATTAATTGCTAACAGCGGAGAGTCTACAACGAAACACAACCCAGTATATAAAAGGGAATCTTTTGGCTTGTTATTTGTTTTTCCCCTCTGTCTGCACTCTGTGGTGTCTTGTTCATGCAGTGTGTCTTCTTTCGCATGACTCCTCATTGTCTACCTTCTACACGCAGGAAGTGGATCCATCCTCAGCCAGTAAATCAAGCCAGTCAACCTTGACCTCGATGGCTCCAATTGGCTGTCTGATTGATTGGTGGAGTCAGACTGTCTTTCCTTTGTTTAACATTTAGCAGGAACTTGGAATCGCTTAAAACACGTTCACTCCTTTCTCACATTATGCAAGAGGCCTTCAGAAAATATTTAAAGCCGCTCTTTTTATACAGTGACATAATGAATATTACATACTGCTGTCAAACGTGTAACAAAGACACCACTCTCCGCTTGGCTTCGAAACCCCATCACAATTTGTAATTTGAGCAGGGAATTATAATGGCAAGTCTGAGTTTGTAGAAATTCCTCCCCGCTTGCCAGGACCGACGAGAGACCTGGGCAATTAGAATACACTATATCATTGTTTGTGTTTGACAGCTTTTTCCAAAACATTTTCCAAACAGTGAAGTCCCATTGCTCACCTCAGGTTCTTTCAGGACATCGAAACCGTTTATCAGCCACATAGCATCATTGAAGAAATTCTTTATCTTAAAGTGTTGCCCGTACAAATATTTAGTTTCGCCAACACATCCCATTGTGCCAGAAGAACCAATAACATTGTAGTAAAGAAGGTTCAGGACAAATCCATGCCTGGTGTTTTGTTCCACCATCCTCAAGTCACTTAAATAAAATAATCAACCGTATATATATATAACTTTTTTGTTTGCTAAACCGCTATCCGCTATCCCCCTAGCTTCTCTGTGTGCCTATTCCTATTTTCCCCCTAACCACACCTTTGTGTTTTGTGATCTTAACCATTTTGCCCAACTGTTCATTCTTTTTTCTCCACCACTACTTTCTTTTCCGCAGTAAAGTTCAGGCACGCATGGCCTTCTCTTCCTACCTCCGCCGGGTTCAGATGAGGCTGCTGGTAGAGAACAGAACCAACAGTAACCCTGTCTGGGCACAAAAGGACAATGACCAGATGGTATTTTTTTTATGATACATTCTGTGTGTGTACAGTCATTTGACAGCATTGCAATGCATATAATCATTCAATGTAAGTATAACATCCGCCATTTGAAAAATGCCCCATTAATTTTAAATGTGGACTGGAAAAATCTTGATTTTTTTGCACACAGATGGACCCAACCTGTTTTTATCACCAGTCCAGGCTGGTGAAAGTGGTGCAATAGTGTGGGAAAGGTTTCTTTGGCACAGTTCGGGCCCATTAATACCGGTCTATCAATGTGTGAATGCCAAAGCCTATTCAGCCTATTCAGTATTGTTGCTGATAATGTGCATCTCATCAGTGTCACAATTTCCTCTAATGACAAGTTCCAGCAGGATAATGGTCCATGTTTTTTAGTCAAACGGCTTTTAGTATATATAGTACACTGATTCAGGCAGTAATATACACATACACACACATTTTAACCTTTGAAACAGTTAGCCTTACTAAAACCAATGCCTTAACATTGCTCTTTCATTTCTTATTACCGTAAATTTCGGACTATAAGCCGCTACTTTTTTCCTAGGTTTTGAACCATGCGGCTAATAATAAGGTGCGGCTATTCTGCAGATTTTTTCCCGACCGCTAGGGGCTCTAACCGGAATTAGAATCAAAACTAAGACAAAATAAATGCAAAGAAGAAGAATGCGCTTAGTTCCTCTTTAGCAGATATAAGTCAGTAGAAGCGGATAGAAGGAGGACAAACTCTATCTTTACAAGGTTAAGGTGACGTCATTTCACACACAGGAGAAATGAAGGTAAATAGCGCTTATTTTCTCTTGGTTCTGTCCCGTTTTAATCAGCAAAATTTCTGCTCAGTGCTTTCTCTCCTTCCCTGCTCTTTTCCCCGCACACCACACACACACACACAGACACGCACACACACACGCACACACACACAGACGCGCACACGCACAAATCAGCCAAAGTTGTTCTTGATTTTCCCTCCCCCGATATAAGCCCGGTTCACTCTACAATCCCCGTCCGGGCTCGTAGCACATACCTAGTGTCGCGGACACGGACGCTCGATATATTTTTATGCCTAACCTTTGTCTGTCTGGCCGCTCCGTATGAGCGGCGTCTCCTGAGTTCTTTATTCTAATAAATCCTGTTTTGTATGAATTCAGGATCTCCGCGTCTCTGTGCAGCGTCCACCGTTACACCGTGTTAAAATACAGGTTAGGAAAGGATCTATTTAGGTACATACATGTACATTTACAATTCAAAAGCGGATGCGGCTTGTATGCAGGTGCGGCTTATTTATGATTTTTTTGGGTTTTTTTTTTAAATAGAGCAGATGCGGCTTATATGCAGGTGCGCTTTATAGTCCGGAATTTACGGTAATTCTAGAAGCGACTACTGTATGAGCCATGTCACTGTACTAAAATCCTCAGTGTATGCACTGTCACCCTGTAGAAGCTGATAGTGCGTTTTCTGATGCGAGCTGCCACTAACCTGCAGCAGGACATCCAGGTAGTGTTGCCCAGTCGTGAGCTTTCACTGCCTGATCGCCGACGCATACTGGCTCGTCAGCTTGGGGAGTTCATCCACTGTTATAACCAGGTCTGATGTTGGACATGTGATTATTAGGTTGTTGTTTTTTTTAATGTGTGGTAGCTAAATGGCTTGACTATTATCTGTTCATATATCTACATGTATTCAGTTCTTCTGCATATTTATAAACTATTGTAGGAGACGGAACAAATGGTCAAGTGTTTGGAGAAGATGGAAAACGAAGACCGATGCATCAATTCCAGTGTGTTTCAGGAGTTCATTGTAGATGCGAGGTTGGTGCGCTTAGCATGATTGTTAGTCTTGTGACCACTGTAGTTAGGTAAGTTGGACTGATCTTGGTTAATCCATGGGTTTGTTTTATCCCACCTGTTCAAAGCGAAAGCGATCTAGAAGATGTCCTGACTTTCTACACACACAAGAACAAGTCCGCCAGTGTGTTCTTGGGAAGTTCCAGAAGAGACTGCAAAACCAAATGCAGCTCTGGAGAGCAGGCAAAACATCACAGCAAAAGAAGTGAGCATTTCTAGCTTGTGTTAGTTAATGTGCGTGTAACTGTGATCAAGTCTTCACTTTTATTGTTAGTGGTTCAAAGGCTATGACTCAAGGCCGTGAATTGTTATTAGAATAATCAGAATGGCCTTGACGTGTCACATATACGTTATAGCACAGTGAAATTGTTTCTTTGCATATCCCAGCTTGTTTGAAGTGTAGGCTCAGCCATGATACGGCGCCGCTGGAGCACAGAGGGTTAAGGGCCTTGCTCAAGGACCCAAGAGTGGCATCTTGGTAATACCGGGCCTCATATCCCCGACCTTCCGATCGGTATCCCAGTGCCCCGGAATATAGGGATGTTTAAAATAGAGTCCATCCCCGAAAACACTACTCACTAATAATAAAAGTTAAATACTCTTAAAAGTTACTCTTTATCAATTTTCTGTGATGATTTTACATTGCTTATTTTCATGCACAATATAACTGAACGATGTCATTTAAATCACTTGTATGATATATAAGTACATAGCGCCTGTTTTGATGTTATAAAGATGCGTTAGAATAATCAGTTTTTTTAATCTAATCTATAATGGGGCTTATTTATTATTTCTCCCCCAACCCAGCTTTGTTAAATGCCAGAGAAGACACTAGTGCTTCAGGATTGTTGCTGACTGCCAAAGCCGGCTCACCAAAAACCAAAGAAATCAAAGAGAGTGTTTCCAGACCAGGATGCAACAAAAGCAGTATAACTGCGAACATCAACAGCCATAGTAACCCAATCCAAAACAGTGACAAATATAGTGAATTGAATAATGGTGAACACACTAACAACAAAACTCAAAATGGAAATGCAGTGACAGAGCGTCAGCCTGAGGCCTTTGAGATACGAAGTAATGAAATGAAATCAAGAGGTTATCAAGACAGAGAACTCTGGAGTAAAAAATGCAGCGACGTCATCGTTCGGAACATCGATGAAGCATCGGAAAAAAACAAAGAGCCTGAAATTGTAAAAAGTTGCAAATCGCAAGTCAGAGCCCAGGGTTCCAGGCACATTTCATCTTCTCGTGCAGCCCTAGACTGTGAGCATATTCATCTGCAGCAGAGCTTCCCGAAATCTCAAGCTGACGGTCAACCTCCTCCTTATATCCATCCTCCCCCACACCTGCATGCCGAATCCCAAAGCAAACCTCAAACTATTTTATCATCTTCATCCGCACATTCTGTGCGGCCTACGCGGGTAATGTGGGCTTCTCCAGATTTGTGTTCACCGACTTCTGAAGTGCTACAGCAAACCCCGGCGTCGCAGGCGGTACAGCCGATCACTAGTGGTGTTTCATCTTCCTGTTCCTATACCACAAGCACGTGCAGTCGAAAAGTATTGTGGCCTTCATCTGCAGTGCAGGGTAATGATTTTGTCTTCACCGAGCTACAAAAAATATTATTAACCTGATTACTAACCTATTAACCCCCTTCAGAAGGCCCCTTTTAGTAATTTCACAAATTCAGACCTTCTCTCTCTTGTGCTTGATTTTCAGTGATTAATAATGCCAGTAAGTCCAGACCTGCTTCTGCTGGAGTGTTTAAGGAACCAGATTCGCTCTCAGCCCAGGCCCAGTCAAATCAGAAGGCTATCGTGGCTGCCCTGAAGAAACTGGTGGAGAAACAAGCAGCTCGCCAGTACAGCACCTCCAGTCACATTAGTCTCCTTACACAGCATGTAAGTGCACAGTGACGTATCTTTTTTCAATAGTAGCAACTTCATCGTTTTATAACAGCCAGCATGTTTTTAGGATACCTGGCAACTTACTGGTTGCTCAGTAACACGGTTTGTTCATTCGGAGAAAAAGGTGAAGGAACAATTTTATAAAGCAATAATTCGATTCAATTTAGATTTATTAACTCATTCATTCATTCATCTTCTACCGCTATATCTGATCTTCCCTCGGGTCACGGGGAGCCTGTGCCTATCTCAGGCGTCTATGGGCATTAAGGCAGAAAGCCAACCCATCGCAGACACACACACTCACATTCATACACTAGGGACAATTTTCCAAGGTGCCAATCAACCTACTGTGCATGTTTTTGGAACCGGGGGGAAACCAGAGAACCCGGAGAAAAAAACCCTGTGGGGGCCACACATGGCCCGAGACAGGAATCAAACCCGGACCCTGGCGGTGTGAGGCGAATGTGCTAACCACTAAGCCACCGTGCCTCTTAGATTTATTCATATAGTGTTTATTACAATGGACTAAGCAGTTGTACACAGATAAAGAGGTTATGTGGTTGCAGAACTGTTCATGCAACCTGTGGTCCTGACCCACTGTAAACTGGTGATATTGATTCTAGTCTAAATCCATCCTCAAAGTTCTTAAGTTGCTTACAAACATCATGGATCTTCTGGCTGTAGATGCTGTAGAGAGTTGTCTCAAATTGAAAAGATCTCTACTCAGAGGTAAGTGTTCAGGATGTGCAGAACCCAAAAAGCAGAACTCTGGAAAGTCAGAGAGAGAGATATTATAAGATTGTTAACCATTCTCGCTGTACAAACCTTTAAAATGCTTCATACCTTACAGAGCTGAGACCTGTATTTTTGGTGTATGGCAGTGCCTAAATAACAAACTTATGAAATTAATCTTGATGTCTGGAGATAGGCGTATATATTTGTGTGTGTGTGTGTGTGTGGTGTGTTGTGTGTGTGTGTGTGTGTGTGTGTGTGTGTGTGTTATGTGTGTGTGGTGTATTATATATAGTATATGATATAGGATATGTATATATATATATATATATATATATATATATATTATATATATACTATATATATATATATATATATATACACATACATACACACACACACACAGATACAATGGTTTGCAGAAGGCATCACACCACCAGCCACACCACTGATTATTTTGTTATACCAGCATTTTCTCTTCATGTTTCATTTCTCACTTATCTTTCTGTAGATCTGTAGGAGGTTATGCTAGTTGTGACTGGGATTTTTGGCGGATGGGGATTATAGGGTGATTGTTCATAGTTAATAGTTAATGTTGATAGTACCATTAGTACAGTAGAATAGATTTCATTAGATGAACATTTGATCATTTATCGGTGCTGTAAACAGTGTGCAATAGCAGAGAAGGTACTGTAGGGTACAGCATGGATGCCGATGGAAGATACAACGCTTTGTGTGAGGTCTCATTATCAGATGCTCTACAGCAGAGGTGCTTTGTGTTGATATTTAACAGGCAGGCAGATTTTTTTTTCTGAGTAATTGATGCTTATAAATAGAAGAATGTGGCAAATTGGCACCAAGTGAGGGAGTAAGAGCATGTGTGTGTTTCTCTTCTATCATTTTTGCCCTGAAGCTTTTTTTTCCCTTACTTCTTCAGTGGGAAGCCCACTGGCTGAATTCCCTCCTAATTCCCTCCCTTCCTTTCTCCTCATTGCACTGTCACTAGACCACACAGACTGCACATTTTCTGCCTCCTCTTACTCCTTCACTCTAATGTATACTGTTACATTAGAAGGTGTTTGCTTTGTTTATCATGGAAAGTTCATTCGGGCACATTACTTTCCAGCCTGGTTTTATGGGTTGGACAAACACACGAACTAATTTATGCTCTGTTTTATTTTGGGTTTAGAATTCACGGAAATGTAAATCAAACTTGCGCTTTATACTGTTTGATGTATTAAGAGAGTGGGGTCTGACTTATGTATAACAACACTGAAAAATAAATAGTGCATAAATTTCACAAGTCCACATCAGAAAGCACAGAAAGCACAAATGTTAACGCAACTGCAAAAGAACGATAAGCCAGTTGCACTTTTTCGGTGGTTTTGCTGTCAGTATCTGCTGATGGCTTATAAAATCATTGTGGACACATAGGGAGTCTGCCTAGATTTTGCAAATGCAGATATAGTTGCAAAAACTGTGTTCCAAGAACCTTTATTTAATGGGTTTGTACTGGCAAAAGACATGTTTGAAGTATTATATGTGTGTTTTTACCAGTTGATTATCATGTTCTGAGGTCATTCTCAGTCAGGTATATTGTATTCAGTCTTTACATTAATGGCTGTGCTTTTTGTTTTCCCCCTAAGAATGTACTGGATATTTCATCATTTATTGTATTATTGAGATTTCAACAAACATGTGCCATGTGCTTTTTAATGTGCAATACCGATTAACCCCGCCCCCTCCCCCCGCGCTTTGCTTACAACTTTCTGTGAAACGCAAAAAAAAAAGGCTCATTAATCATTAATCATTAATCATCCAGAACTGATAAGGTTGAAAAGGACTTGAGCGTTTCCATCATGTTAGGTTTACAAATAGTCATTCATTCATTCAGTCATTCATTTTCTACCGCTTTATCCGATCTTCCCTCGGGTCACGGGGAGCCTGTGCCTATCTCAGGCGTCTATGGGCATTAAGGCAGGATACACCCTGGATGGAATGCCAACCCATCACAGGGCACACACAGTCACAATCATACACTAGGGACAATTTTCCAAGGTGCCAATCAACCTACCGTGCATGTTTTTGGACTGGGGGAAACCGGAGAACCCGGAGAAAAAACCCCTGAGGCACGGGGAGAACATGCAAACTCCACACACACATGACCGAATCCGGATCCTGGCGGTGTGAGGCGAATGTGCTCACCACTACGCCACCGTGCCCCTTACAAATAGTCAGTCAAGCCATAATATTATAAGATGTGTTTTGGGGAACTGCTTGCCACGTAGCGGTGATTGCTTCTGCAGTAATGTTAGTACTGTTATAATCAAATTTAAACTGTTGACCGTGAACTTTTCCAGAAGGACGCGATGGCCATAATAAACACATTTCAACACACATGCATAAGCGAACACCAATGCAGCAGAGTATAATAATGTTTTTGTATCCTCCCCTTGCATGAGTCAGCCACATATATAGCCCACTAGGCAGTTATATTCTCAAGACTCTGCCATCTTGGATGGTTTTTTTTTTTAAGACAATTTATTAATCTGCAAGCAAATCCTTTTGGCTGGAAAAACACCATAGTTCCACTGACATATCTTTTAAGATAAAGTCTGTACCTCCAAAAAAAAATGGCTTGCTTGTTAATGATTTGTGCACATTTTTAGATCTTTGGTCAGTATGCCAATAAAATGAACATTTAAGGGTCTGAAAAAGGCACATACTTTGCATTTCTGACCCAAGTCAAGCACCATATATTTATCTTTTCAGTGAAGTCATTACTTGTGGTTGGTCATCATCACTGGCATGTTTGTAATGTGGTTGAAATATGACAGCAATTTCCTTTAGTTTGTGCTGGAGACAGCTCGTGCACTACACTGTGGCATTAGACCCACAGACAGGCTTAATCCAAATCCAAAGGATATTTTTAGATAGCAGACTTTTTTTTTCGCTCCCAGCAGCAGTTTAAGAAACTGCATTATCTGACTGTTTAGAACTATGTTAATAATAAGAAAAAGGCGCCATAGTGTGCATCGTTTACAATTAGGATTAGAATGACAAACCAATTGTGATATGTATTAACTGAGAGATGGGAGATTTCATGCAAATAACTTGTGCACTTGAAAAAAAACTCCAAAATCCATTGAGGTTGCAAAGGACTGGCTGCACTCTGTCAGATCTTGCATTAATTTAAACACCTGTCGCCTAGGAATGCCTGCCATTTCCCCTTTCTCTGGTATGATAACCAGACAAACTGCTAAGCTGTCCACCTGTCTAGAAACCCAGCCTTTAAATAAACAGCTCTGTCAATTCCACAGGAGCAGGACGAACAGACGACTCATATAGTCGTAGTTCCAACATCTCCAAATCCAACATTTTAATGCTGGAACCTTTGCGCTTTAATCCATCTGGCTGCCTAATCGCTCCCGTCTATATTACATCCTTTTCCCATGTCCTGGTCCAGTGCTTTTGATGACCCTAGGGTTTGTTTACTGTATATGTGTTCATGATTAGAGTGAGTGTGTGTGTGTGTGGGGTGTGTAATTACATCCTGTACTTAGAGACTAGCTGTCTATATAATTGCTTATTTCCTTTAAATGTCCGTTAATGGCTCTTTAATTCTACGCTTAGACATTTTTTTTGTTTATTTGACATCATTGTTGTATTTGTGTGCCATGAGTAGTTAATTATTATTATTATTATTATAACTATTATTACTATTATTATTATTATTACTATTATATTCCAATCAATAAAATAAAAGGCAAGAATGACACAAAGATATGGGAATGATCACTGATAACTGTATGGACTGTAACCATAGTGATGCCCTTCTGTGTATTCAGCTCCAGGTTTAGAAAATAAAACATAATACAATGATTTAAATACTGCTTGTTTACTCATTGTTGCTGTTTTTTTTTTTTGCATAGTTAACCAACTTGAATCTAGCTAAAGGCGTTTTCAACAGAGGGGTACAGAGCGTCAAGTCAAGTCCTCGGCCCAATTCAGCGACGACTCAGGACTCTGGAATGAACCTGTCTGGTGCTGTTAGGTAAGTTTATGCATTCTCCAGGGTGTCTGTATGTGTGTGTGTGTGTGGGTGTGTGTGTGGACGAAATATGGGGGAGTCCATATTTAAACCCTTGCCTGCCTGACTGACCTACATTTATGTTGCCAGAAGTTGTTTCGAAAAACTTTTACAGGTCTGCGATAAAAGCGCTGTAATGTAGCATTAAACCAGTGCCGTTTTTGGTTCCATTACATTATGTATTACATGCATACCAATATTATACACTAATGTGTGTGGAAGGTAACAAAGGGTAAGACTTTCAAATTAGTTCTAGTTACCTCAGTGCCATAACAAATGTTGGACTTTTTAATATAATGACATGTCGAATATTGTATAGAGTTGTTGTGGGAAACATATCAACTGAAGTTTTTCATTCGTTTAATATATATAAAGGGACACGGTGGCTTAGTGGTTAGCATGTTCGCCGCACACCTCCAGGGTCCGGGCTCGATTCCCGTCACGGCCATGTGTGTGTGGACTTTGCATGTTCTCCCTGTGCCTCAGGGCGTTTTTCTCCGGGTTCTCCAGTTTCCCCCCGGTCCAAAAACATGCACAGTAGGTTGATTGGCACCTTGGAAAAGCGATGGGTTGTCATTCCATCCAGGGTGTATCCTGCCTTAATGCCCATAGACGCCTGAGATAGGCACAGACTCCCCGTGACCTGAGGGAAGATCGGATAAAGCGGTAGAAGATGAACACTATATAAAGTATAATTATATTAAACATTTGATTATTTTCTAATGTAATTAAAACTGTGTTCATATTTTTAATGAAAATTAACCTGTTTCTCTGATTGGCTGCATTGTTACTTCTTTAGCATATTGATCCTTGACGCTAGCCCCCCAACACACAGCATTTTCTGGATCGCGTAAAACGTGAATGTTATAAAATAAGCCACGAGGTGACGGTCTGTACCAGTTGTATTAGTGTGCGCTTGCACTATACTTGTTCTCGTTGGAAGTCGTTGCCCCCCCAATTAATTTTAGCTCTGGTGAGGGAGACCTCCGATGCTTTTTACTTCAAATCTTCGACCTGTTTCGCGATTCCCCCGATGCAGCGCATGTTACAGAAAGACGTACTGGAAGTGCTTCTTTGACGAGACAAATTAGAATTCTGTAAGCTTTTCTCTGTGTAATCGTTTCTGGACAATTTTATGGGTACTTAGTTTGTGTTGGCTAAATCGGTCACAGGCAGTAAAACTTAAAGGCCAGTTTAATGGTCTCGGAAGAATCTTTAAAGAGAGCCGGGAGTCTATGTTTTGATGGTAAGGAGGTCGTTTAAGTGGCGAGGCAGGCACTCCACCTTCAAAATGCGAAAGTAAATTGTCTGTTAAAGAAAAGGAAACACTTTTTCCCACATCAGGTTTTAATCGTGTTTGAATTTATTTGCCAGAAAGTTAACACCTATGTACATGTAGAAGTAGATGCATATGCATTCCAGGAAATTCAACTTGTACTGATACTACAGCAAAAAAGAGGAAAAAATAAACTGTGCACACCTGGGAAATCTAGTAGCGTCAGTTCACGTGTTCATGCAGAGCTTCCCACTGTGTCATGTAATAAAAGGAAGGGTTAAGCCGATCTGGTTTCCTCAGTTTTAGAGTGGAAAGGTTGGTGACAATGTCTCAGACACTTTGGCCCCCATCTCCCCGTGTCTGTTTTTCTAGTCCAACCCTTTCCTTAAGTATGGAACTGTCAAGGAATTCTTGGAATGTCTGGCTTTTCCCTTTTTAAAAATGTTTTTAGTTCCACAAAAGAAAGTAAACGACGTAGTGAATGTATAATCTGCTCACAGCATGCTTGCGTCGATATCCAAAACAGCCTTTCACATCTTATACATTCAAATGCCTTGATGGCATATTCTGTTTCTGCTTATCTCATTACCGTCTAATCCAAAGCACCTTTTTACCCAGTGAGCACCATGCCGACTCTCCCGGAACCGTTGATACCGTCGAGTTTAGCGTGTAATTAATTGCCCTGTCCCCAGCGATTGCAGAATGCAGTCGTTTCCTTGACCTCTTCTTCTTCTACTCCTTCTCCTTCCCTTTAAAGTCTTGGCAGCCGGCGTTTGTTTGTGTTCGAAGGTTCATTTTTGGTCAAAATGTGGCATCTCTTTAGAACAGCATCTGCCTGGAACTTTCCACTGGCTGCTGTCTGCTGTGCACCAAACCGAGCAAAATTAAACCAAACCAAGCTGTTGCCACTCCTCACCTTGGATGAGGTCTGCGACTGCTGAACAAATTCCAATTTTTCTTTTTTTCTCGATGTTATTACGATATGTACGCCTGATTATGTTGACTTTAATTCCGTCTTTAATGTTTGATTTCCTGAGCCTTCCTTCCATGTCCAGCATTTTGGGACCAGTGGTGTGTGCCAAACATGCTGAAGCCGTTAAGCATACTGACTCTTTAAGCCAAGGGGGTGAGGCATGATTCCTTTGAAAGAGTTAAGGGGCCTTTGAAGTTGCTCTCGCCAGGGGTTGCCAGGTATGCTGTGTCAGCAATTCCAAACCATATTCCCACTCTTATTATTATTATTTTTTCCTCTTCCCGCAAAAAAAAAAAAAACCTTGTTGTACCGATACAGAGGTATTCCAGAATTTCATATTTATTTGTACCTGCAACCCTGAGGGAACACAATATTGTATCGTATTGAATCAAAGAATTCAGCATTTGGCTTGTTTTAATGTTCCATTCCGTATTTTCTGAGTTCAAGTGACAACTAAGGGAAATAATCAGCAGAATATGGGACTGGTCGACGAACTCTGTGATATGAGATTGTACCATTGGTGTAGGTCAACTATTGTAACCGATAATGTTGTTAAGTCTGTGAAATAGTTCGGTAATTTAAGTTGCTTGGATTGGTCATCACGCTGCCTCTGCTCTTGGCTTCTACCGAGATTCATTTCCAGTAAGTTATTGGGTACCGCTTGTGAAAAGTAATAATAGGCAGGGTTACGGATTGTAACGGAATGTCATAATTATTGCATATTTAGGTTTTGGAGTACAGTTAGAAGAGAGCAGAGCCTAGACGATAATGTTGACTTTCTCTTCTTACTTGGCTGACGTTCCAAATCTACATCAGTTCTTTTTTTTTTCTCTTTTCCTACTTAAGAAAAAAATGACTCCAAGGCTTTATATTTAGTTTTGGGGACTTAAGTCAGCGAGTGGAGTTTAAAAATGATGTCAAAGCATGAGGAAAGTTCTCCATATTCAGATGCTTAACTTGGATTTCTGGGCAGCCCATTCAGAATATTAAAATCATCCGTATGCTGAAGCATCAGCCAACAAAAACTGCCCCGAAGCATCACTGATCCACTGCTGTGTTTTACAAAGCTATCAGGTGCTTTTCCTAGTGTACAGTTCCCTGTTGATGACCAAAAACTTTGATTTACGGCTTATCTGTTTATAACACGTCATGCTAGGAGTTCTAACGTTTAACCAAAGTGTGAAATGCTGCATTTTGTGAGATGATTTCAGAAAGCTTACCCGGTCAAGTTCCAGACATAACATCTTCTCGTTTAATGCTAATTGTGTTTAATGCTAATTAACTTATCTGCTCATTTCTTTTACACCGACCAGGCATAATATACACTCATCATCAGTATGTTATATTGTCATAATAACACTGATTATCTCTTTATTATCTCTATTGTTGGTGGGTTGCAGCAAATAACATTTTGCCCTTATAGAAGTAGGAAAAATGGGCATTTGGCAAGGGCATAAATTGTCCAGCATCTCCAACAAAGAAGAGCTTGTGGGGTGTTCCTGGTCTGTAGCGGTCTGCCTCTCTCAAAAGTGGTCCAAGGGAGGAACTGGGTACAAAGTCAGGGCGCCCATGACTTATTGATTAATCCGATCCAGAAGACATGTAGCTCAAATTGCTGAAGAAGTCATTGCTGTCAATGCTCGAAGGGGTCAAAACTGTTTCTGCAGAAAAAGGATGGCCAACACAATATTAAGCAGGCGGTCATAAAAGAATTCCGTCTTTGGTGGCCTTAATGTTATTGTTCAGGTCAGGTCAACTATGTGATCTTTTTAAGAATCATTTAATTCTACACAAGGCTCTTGATTTATGATTTGAGCATCGAACAATGCATGTAACAGAGTATATAATGAAGTTTTATATTCAATGTTGGATATGACTTAGTATGTGAGGTGAAATAAACACTCTTGTTGTCATGATAATCCAAATATATTAAAATTGGATTTTCAATTGGTACCATCATATTGAATGAGTGATGACTGTATAAGTTGTCTTGGTTGCAGGATTTACGAACACTTGTAGGACTGTTGAGGGCTACGTGACTCTGAGAGCACACATAACGGGAAGCAGAATAAAGCACAAACCTCCTGTTTCTCATGTCAGTGAAAGTGAACATTGTTTACATGTGTTACTTTCAGATGGAAAACTTGCGCATTTTTAGATGCTGTTAAGCCATGCATTTGTTTAAAATGCAATTCATTTAAAAGGCTAGTTCTAATGAAACTAAAAGCAACATGACTTATAGGTATTCTTAACATGGTAGTAGTTTTCTTTCATTGTTTGTGTCTCATATCTTTGGCTTGTTATGAAGGGTTCCATAATTGCCGAACAGCCCTGTTTAGCCTATCCTTATCAAAAATGCACTAAATGAGAATGGGAAGAGTGAATAAACGGCAGGGTGAAGGATTAAACAGATTGCTTCTCTTTCACTTTAAATTGATGGGTTTATTCGTAACACCTCACACCGAAGAAGTTTTGGCCTGGCCTAACAACCCTGGAATGCTATAATCTAATACTTTCTGACATAACTCCTTAAAAGCGTCAGCAGCAACTCAAATAGAAAATCTTCCCTGCTACTTGTGTCGTGAGTGGATTTTTTTTCTATTGGTTAAAAACCTGGCGGGAAATTCTCTATACCGACAGACGTTTGTGGAGAAGTTTCATTTATCATGCAAAAACAACAATCCACACGATCTCATTTTTGCACGCACCCCACTCGCCAGGTTTGGCTGCTGTGGGCTTCCTTCTCGTCTAGGAGATGAAGATTTTTATGTATCCCAGACACACTTAAAAAGTAGATTTCCAGGTCATGTTCCTTGATTGAGGTAGCTGGTGCGGTGTAGCTTAGCAACCACATCATGCTTCCACTCCTAGGCCCCTGAGCAAGACCCTTAACCCCATTATAGTGAGATAAATGTAAGTCTGCCTGGATAAAGGGCGTCTATCAAATTCCATAAATGTATAGCAAGGTTCTCAGAATTGCCAGGGACGTTATAGGAAGGCTATATGGCTGTGTATAGGGACTATTTTTTTAATGGTAAGAGTGTGTAAACATATAAATAAGGTTTTGTTGTGAACAGATCTTGCCCTGGAACTTTTTGATGCCATTTCGTATGAGCCTCCACTAATCTTTGAAGATTCTGACACAGTCTCAAGTAGTAAAGTCAAGTCCTGATGTAAGTGAGGTGAGGAAGCATTGGGTGCATTCAGTGTTACAATTCCCTCCCAAAGGTGTTCAGTAGAGTCAAGGTCCGAGCTACGCAAAAGGCAAAGCAACATCTTCCACTCCTGCCAAATGTAAATCAGTGTTAATTGTACACAGGGGCTGCACAGATTTGGGTCTCCTACTTTAAGTGAATGAAAATTGTACTTACTAGCATTTCCAAAATCATTATGTACAATTGAATAGAATTGTTTTGGGAAGTAATTATTGGGGAGGAACCGCATATGGTTGGAAAGGTCAGGTGTCCACCACTCCCCCTCTCTCTCTCTTTTTTTTTTTCCCCATGAACTAAATTCAGTATTTCCTAAGATCATGGGAACATTAATATGATTGCAGGCGCATCATCAGAGCCACTGAAATCATAGCAAAGTAAATGAGCGGCCGAAATGGGCCAACTATTAAAAATAAATGAATCGGGTCAGTATGAAACCTTGAATTCTTTTGAATAAAAGTGTTTCTATTCATTTTAACGAGACCCATCTGCAGAGTTGTACAGAACTCTCCTCTGAGGATATGCGGAGGGAAATTCTGCTTTGGGATAATAGCATTATACTAATAAGACCGTGCAGACATCGGAGAGGTCGAACCCTTCGAATCTGCTGCCCTACCTCAACGTACAAACATATAGCTTTATATTTGCCCTAATTTTCATTCTGCTTGCCACGTTGTTCTAGGTGGGGGGGGCGCATTTGCAACCCGATTCTGCACATATAGTATGCGCAGTGTTGACCTTGACTCTGACTTTTTGACCTCCCAGAAATTCCCTCAGCGAGGTTCTCCTTCTGGCTAGCAGTTATTAGCAATACATTCAATGTCGCGTGACCTTGTGCTGGCCGTGTTTTTCTATGCCGAGCGGAGGGAGAGCGCGGGAGAGAGAGAGAAAGCGAGAGAAAAAGAAAATAAATAGTTGATGGAAATACCCTGACACTCCATGTCCTGATGTTAGCCACATTGACCAGCTTGGTGCTTTGAGGTATTACTCTAGAGCTGTGGAATGATGCTGGGTGATGTAATTTCCCTGCGCATTCCTTTTTCCTACAGTTGTGCATCAGAAGAAATGCTTACAGTGAGCATGACTCACACGGTAGGTGTCAGCAAACATTGCGTTATTACGTGTAAACACCGAATATGAATGATGTGTACAATGATTGTTGGAGGTGAGTTATAGCTGTAGGTGCAGCACGCAGCGCGGGATGTTTGTGGTTTGGTTTATTTGGATTTGCTTGGTTCTGTGATTGTATTTAGATCTGTTTTGAAGTCGAAAAGAATTGTTTATTTTACTGCTTTTTTTCTTTCCCCCTGAAGTGCACATGGCTATTCAGGATTAATTGTATTGAAATGCAGCTTTTCTTGTGCTCGAGTAAATAAATCCTGTTCGGACTTTAAACATTTTCTTTACTATGTAAAGAGTTAAACAGAACAGGATGTGGTGCGATAGCAAAATAATGAACGCTGTGGTGGTGTGATGTGGCTTGTTACATGCTCAAGCGTTTTATTTATTTATTTATTTATTTATTTATTTATTTATTTTTAAATCTGATATCACACAGTGTTTTATTCCTACTGTACAGTATCAGCAGCAATTTGCTTTTATGTATATTAACAAGCAACACGTTATACTTTTCCTCCATCCTTTCTCTCCAGTTTAGTGTTTTTATTAGCCACCTGCTAGCTATCTCTCCTTCATCACATGAGGTACAGTGTAGTGTAAGACACTCCACCGGTCTGCATGGATGGCCTCATAATTATGATTAACAAGCAACGGGTCTGCATGTATTTCAGCCATAGCTATATGGTAGTGGTAAAGGAACAGTTACTGGTGTACCGTGCTTGGGAGTCCGTCTTGAAAAGGTGAAAGTCGAGGTTTTAGTACAGTGGTTAAGAGGTTGGACCCTAGACCAGAAGATCCCAGGTTCAAATCCCACCAAGCTGCCACTAGTGGGCCCTTGAGCAAGGCCCTTAACCCTCAACTGCTCTGGATAAGGGCGTCTGCCAAATACCGCAAATAGAAATGTAAAAGAAAGACGAGAAAGTAAATTAAAATTTAAAGAAATATCCTGTCAGATCAGTCTTGTTAGAAATCTCCCAGGACTAAAGAGACTTTCTAGATAAATATTTCCTTACAGAAGACTTCACCAAATAAATAAATAAATATTCCCCTATAATATAAATTGCTATTTTGCTATTATGTCTGTGGATAGTGCTGAAAGTTTAAAATTTCTCTCTGAGTATGGAATGAGTAAAGTATCTATCAATCTATCCTCTCTCTCTCTCTCTCTCTCTCTCTCTCTTCTCTCTCCTTCTCTCTCTCTCTCTCTCTCTCTCTCTCTCTCTCTCTCTCTCTATCTCTCCCTATCTGTGTAGACAGATGGA
This sequence comes from Kryptopterus vitreolus, assembly GCA_030449085.1. NCBI lineage: Eukaryota > Metazoa > Chordata > Actinopteri > Siluriformes > Siluridae > Kryptopterus > Kryptopterus vitreolus. The sequence continues at coordinate 20,319,894 of JACRUU010000012.1, forward strand.
TACAGATAGACCGAGAGATTTTAACATTTAGCCAGAAGCGCAGATAAATATATAAATATATGTACATAAAAAAAGCTGTGTTTGTGTATGTTCCAGAGTATGTGGGTGTTAAAATGCATCACGCTTATACAAAATACATGACGATAAGCCTGTCTGATCTTTTAGCTGTTTTATTTTTGTATATGCTACCCTGCACTTGTCCCTCCCTGAAGTTTCCTTAGAAACGAATAGGCTTTGTGGAACATCTTTCAACCAGCACTACTGCTAAAGATATCAATCAGATTTTGATATCTGATTTAAGAATTCAACACCACTCAGTCTTCTAGTTATTTGTAGGAATTCACGCATGTTTTCTGCTCGAGTTATCTTTTAGTTCATGTCATTTCAAAATGATTCATTATTCTTGTTAAAAAAGAAAGAAGGCTTAAATATATTCTTGCTGAAAAGCTGCTTATTCTAACACTGCTGTATTAACCTCGATCAGAGGGTTCCACTCTGACATTCTGCAGTTGTAGAGATGAGAAGAAAAGTTTAAAGGGCTCCCATAAGCTGGGCTCATGCTCGAGCTAATCGCTTTACAAAAGCATGGAGCCGTTTAAAGGTTTACTTTGCTCGGCACTCAGCCGGTGATGTTGATGGGATATGGCGATATGTCGTGTACAGGGCATTGGGGAGGCTGTGCGTTCTGGGAGACTACTGCTCATGATTCCTTGCCACTGACTGATGTGCATGAGCAGGACTGCAGGTGTACCGTCTCCAGTGACAATGACAATGTGTCATTTGCTTTTCTTTCTTTATTTATTTTTTTTTATCATCATGTGGTTCTGTGGTAGAACTGTGCTCATTTAACGAAACTGTTACATGCTTGAAAAACAATTCTTTCTTACAATTTTGACAAGTTGGCAATAATTTTGTCCAGTCCATTTTTGAGATCTGTGTGACATTTGTATTCATTCATATATATATATATATATATATATATATATATATATATATATATATATATATATATATATATATATGACACGTATATATATATTTGTATATATGGGGCGCAGTGTGTGTGTGTGTGTGTGTGTGTGTGTGTTCGCCCTGTGTGTGTACATTCTCCCTGTGCTTCAGGTTTTTTTTATCTGGGTTCTCCGGTTACCCCCGGGTCCAAAAACATTCACGGTAGGTTGATTGGCACCTTGGTAAAATTGTAGTGTATGAATGTGTGTGTGATTGTGAGTGTGTGTGCACCCTGCAACGGGTTAGCATCCCATACAGGGTGTATCCTGCCTTGATGTCTTAAGATGCCTGGACCCGAGGGAAGATCGGATAAAGCGGTAGAATAAATGAATGAATGTGTGTGTGTGTGTATGCATGTATGCATGTTAGGACTGCTTATAACACATTAATGCATATTTGTTTTAACTGCACTAATTGTGTTAAAGCTTCAGTTAACTTATGGCAATTGTATGATTAATTTTGATTATATATTACGATCTATTAACAGCCCTAATCTGTGTGTGTGTGTGTGTGTGTGTGTGTGTGTGTGTGTGTGTGTGCGTGCGTGTTCGTGTGTGTGTGTGTGTGTGTGTGTGGTGTGTGTGTGTGTGTGTGTGTGTGTGTGTGAGAGAGAATGTATACAGAATCAGTTAGAGCCCTGAGCCCCATACCCATATAATATAGAGCGGCATGGGATTATTAGAATCACTTGTTGTTTTTCTCTGGCAATCTTGGAATCTTCTGCTGTCTCATCATTGGGTCGTTCCCCCTTTTCCGAGAAACTTTCCAGCAATGTTTGGTTTGTTGTCATCTTTGTTTCAAGCTAGATTGTGGTATTAATTTATCTATTCATAGAAAGAACTGCAGCTTGAATCAAATGCGAATTGGCATAACTTAAAATAAAAAGGGAAATTAAAACATGAATATAATATTAACATAATAATTTCAAATATTAAAATGTTTTAAAATGTTTAAAACCTCTTTCTTTGTAGCCCTGTACCAAGTGACCTATTGGTAGGTTCCTATCTTTGGGACAGCAGTGATAAATCACTATCAGTCAGACATATTTCTTTTGTCTGTTTCACAAAACTACAAACATACAGTACTGTGCAAAAGTTTTATGCAGGCATGTGAAAAAATGCTGTAAACAATGAATGCTTTCAGAAATATAAATGTTTATTTTTCTCAATTTACAAAATGCAAAGTGAGCGAACAAAAGAAAAATCTAAAACAAATCAATATTTGGTGTGAGTACCTTTAGAAGAGCTAGAAGTAGTGGAAGTGATGCACGACCCCCACAAAACCCTGATCTCAACATCATGCAGTGTGTGTGGGATTTACATAAAGAGACAGAAGGATGTGAGAACATCTACATCCACATAAGATCTGTGTTTACTTCTCCAAGATGGAACAACCTACCAGCCGAGTTCCTTCATAAACACTGTGTGTAAGTGTACCTAGAAGTATTGCTGCTGTTTTGAAGGCAAAGCGTGTTCACACCAAATACTGATTTGATTTCCATTTCTCTTTTCTTCATTCACTGCATTTTGTTCATTGATGAAAGTAAATAATTAACACGTCACGTTTGCACAGTAGATTTAAAGCATTTATAATTCATACTATAATCTTTATTGTCTATGTTTAATTATATTCATTGCTTATGCTTTAGTGTGTTTTAATGTACATCATATTTCATGCTATGGTTCCCTGCGTTAACCGCACAACTCTTTTTCTCTTTCAACAGTCCCAGTAAGGATGAATCTGATGGAAAGTGCCAGAGTGGCTATGATTTGACTAGTGCATCGACTTTACAGCCATCATCAGGCAGCTATCAGTTCCAGTTTACCATGCAGCAGCTCCAGCAGCAGAAACTACAGTCCAGGAAGCTACTGGAGCAGACCCGCTCTCGACATCAAGTCAGTAGTGAAACCTACGTTTAATGCTAGTGAATGAGTCACGTACAGTGTTCAAGAGTTATTCTGCTAACTATTTTAATTATACTTGCCGAGCTGCTTTACATGTTCAACGGTGAATTTAATTTGTCGGTCTGTTGCATTTATTTAGAAAGAAAATATTTCTTTTTTTTTTTGCTTTCTGTCTTTCTTGTTCTTGCGTGTTCAAAACCTTCTAAAATTACTGAAGTGGAGAAATCAGGCTCACATTTTTTTGTTCACCTTTAGAATATGTGCAGGTTCAAACAGTTTGGTGTTTAGATTCCATTTTCAATTCCACTTATAAACATCACTGAGCTGCATGAACCCAAGCCTTGCAGTAGATAAAATGGTTCTTTGTGCATGTGCGTTCCGTGTGTGTGTGTGTGTGTGTGTGTGAATGGTTGCGTGTGCAAGAGAGAACGAGACTGCGCATTGAGCGAGTCCTGGTGAGTCATCGCAGTATCAGTGAACCAGTTTAATTCCGCTTTTGGGTCTCTTTTGGTCTGTTTGGCCAGACACTTGCTCACTGAAACCGCAATCATTAGCAGTGCAGGATAATCCTCAGCAAAAAAAAACTAAAAAATAGTGCCATTCTCAGGATGTGCTTGGTTTGGTACATTCACTGACCTCTAACTGATTGCATCTTACAGGTGGTTTTGATCAAACATCTAAACTTTTTAACAATTTTGTTTAGTTAAAAGACCGTTTCCCACCGCCACCCTACTTATGACACAACCTAGGAACTTCTATATAGACGCCGTTTGCGTGCCAGTCTGGTCTAGAAAGACAGTGGATCACTTACACCTTATTTTTGCCACTCATCAACCTCTTAATTCGATTCCTCGTCTCTTTTAAACAGTCACAGAAGAACGATAAAGGCTGTGAAATATCTTTTACCGTTAACAAATTAACAAGAAAATCAGGCGGAATACTACGATACAGTGGAAAGTCAAATATAAAATCTTGTCCTAAGCTGCCGTTTTGCTTGGTTCTAGAATATGGTGATCTTTGTTTTAGTGGACACAGATTCTTTTTCATTCCATTCTGGCTTTGTCTGACACGGAGAGCCTGTGTCAATGCTCTGCACGCCAGATGGGCACGGCTTCATACAGGTAAATACAACCATTTGGTGTCATGGAAACAGCAGGCGGTCTTCATGACACTGGGGAAAAGATGCATCACTTTGTAAGCGAATAGACAAAATTCTCTGCGTCTGAACAAATCAGAGCAAATGCAGAACAGAGAAAGTCCCTTTCGGCGGTTATTAACGTTTTATTTATTTTTTCGGTTCTTCATACCAATTGTGTTCAACGTTTAGTATATGTTCTCTAACAGATCGGTGAGAATTCCTACAAAGCATGAAACGTTGCTAAAAAAATATTTCCAAGGCTGAGAATAGAACAAGCTAAATAGTATGCGTTTATTTTGTATTTCACATTAACATTACTGTTCTAGCATATCTAATGTTCTCTCAAATGCTATTTCAGGGTTTAGAGGCAGGGTCAGAAAAACATCTTCCACCAGCTGAACTGTGACTGATACTGAGGAATAACAGTAGGCCTGCTACATTGAAATAAGGGCGTCAGGTACAAGACGATAGCTATTATATGCTGTAGCAATAGAAGTTCTCCTTTAGTAGAACTAAGAGACCAAAACGTACTCCAGCATGGCGGTGTGCACAAAGTAAGTCCGTAAAAATCATGGCTTGGACTGGAGCCTGACTATGGCAAATGTGATAAATATAACAATAAAAGAAAAAATGTTATAACCAGTCATATCTCAGGCCTTAGTGATCAACATTGCGGCTATATGAAACATGTTCATCATTTTCATGAAACTTTTATACCAGTCGTAGTTGGTGTGGTTTGAATCATTATTAAGTATTTGTTATTCTCAGAAATAGAAGCACATAGGTTCATTAGTAAATATTGCAGACGGTACAAACAAAAAATAATGACCGCAGGAATGGACAGGATTAGTCAAATACTCTTTCAGGGAAAACAATCCTGTGCTCATTTCAAATTTGAACCAGAGAACGCTGTGTAACCCAGCTATGATTTTAAACCTTTCCAGCCAACATTGTTAACATGTATAGTTAACATTTAGAAAAATACAAATTGGGCCTACAATTACATTTATTGCACATAATTGTGTAGCATTCCTTTTTTTTTTCTTTTGCTGTACCAATCATGTGTTACTGGAAGAAGGTGCCAATGCTGTAAGAGGGTCATTATTTGATACAGAATCTTTTTTTTTCTTTTCTTTATCATGATTTAAAACGCAGATGAATCAAAATTGTAAATGAGCTTCATCAATTAATTAAATCCATTCGTAAAGTTCCAAATATTTTTTGGTACATAACTATTCATTTAAGTGCCGCTGTTTACAGCCTGGTTATGTTAATTTGCTGTAAATGTGTCAATTTGATCATTTTTAGGAATTAAAAGAATATATCTTACTGGATATGTTGGACTCTGTATGTGACTAAAATGTCCATATAAAATGTCCATATTTTTTATTCCTTTGACCAGGCAGAGAAGAGTCAACTGTTATTGATTTACTGCGTTAATGTTAGTAGTCCTGATTTATTTCTTTTATTTCTTGTTGTTGTTCAGGTGTTTTTCCCAGAAATATTTCAGCAGTCTACATTCTGAGTTCATTCAGGAGTCACCTGATTTTCCGCCAGTGTGCCCAAGTCTTTTATTTGAGTCAGAACTTTGGGGCATTTGTGTGTTTTTTTGTGTTTCTTTGTCTGGGACCATTTACAGTATTTGTTAGAGGAACTTTGCCACGATCAATAGTGTGCTTGGAAAATTAATGTTTTGGTTTGTTGCTTTTTTTTATTTGCTATTCCTTTCTCTGCTCATTTCATTTGAGTTCTTTGCTGTTGAAAGCAGTTGTTAAAGGGTCTTGAATGATTCCCTGATTATCTACAATTTAAACACGCTTCATTGTGGACTGAAGTGTGTGTTATTGGGCTGCTCTGCTCCATGTTCCAGTCACTGGGTGCAGACTGCATGGCTCCTGGGATGGCTTGGCCAGCAGCCACCTGGCAACATTAGAAAGGTGCCCTTTCCTGGCCTTTCTCAACAGAAGCATATACCAAGACCTTCCAACCTCCAAGCTCGGCCCACTCATTTATCAAACCCCAGCAGCTACAGAACACACTTACTGTCATCCTGCTGGATGCTTTGAGGATAAACACACACACACACACACACACACACACACACACACACACACAACCCCATGCATAAATGTATGTATATGTCCTTTTGTAGGATCCCACACAGACACTAAATAAACTCTCACAGAGGCATACAGTATTTTTTTTTTTCTAGAACCCTCCATCACTCTCACGCTATTCTCTCACATCGCTACATAAAATGTTACTTGATGGAAGGAATTTACTGCATTCCCGATTTTAATCGACGAACAGTAGCCTTTTTCGGGATGCAGTGTGTATGCCAGGTCCAACCAGCCATTCAAAAGAAAATCATTTCTAAACAAGCATAAATTGTGAAGAATTTCGACATTTCGTTGTGTATGCTATTATAAAGCATTTAGGGACTGTTATGATAAGCTGTAACAGTTCTTTTCTTCTGTGTGAATGAATGAACTGGCTCTTGGAATCTGTTCCCGTTTGACCTCAAATGACTTTGAGGAAAATGCTGCTTCTAATAAAAGTATAAAAATATGGCCGTTTTATTGCAGCGAATCAGAAAACGCAGCGAAACATTACCAAATGTTCTTGAAAGGAGTTTTTGCAGATGTGCTAGAGCTAAAGCATGGCCAGTAGTAATTTCAGGTGTTTAGGCGTTTGGAGTGAAACATCTTTTATTGGTTTCCTCCTCCTTTCTCTACCTTCACCTGATTTTGCTTCCAGCTGTATATATCTCCCCTTTTGTTTCCAGGCCATGCTGGATGGACACACGCTTGTACCTGGTGCTGTCCCCCGAAACCTTGTTCCCGCCAGCTGCAGCGCGCAAGTTACTACACCGTCCCAGACCAACGCGAAGCATTCGGCAAGTCGGAGAGATTCAAACCCTATTGAACTCCTGGAACTCCCTACGCAAGGTGCCGCCACTTTGATTCCCAAACCTCCCATCGGCACCCTCAGAGACACACTCTCACGCAAAACCGCCACTCAAAGGACCGACAAGTAAGTCCTTGAAGTTAAGCACAGAACGTTTCTAACATTGGCATTTTATCTGGATTATTACAGCACCACGGTTTGGCATTTCACTTTATAGGATCAAGTGGTCTAGACATCAGTATGCTGTTATTTCAATGTTCATTGGAGCGTGATTTTAGATTTGATTAAACTTTGTCAGGTAGATACACAGGGCCAATGAAATGTAGTTAGCATCTCAACCAGAAGTGACCTATTTGCAATAAATAGCCAGATGTTAAATGAGGGTATGTTGTCCATATGTACAGGGCTCAGAGTGATTAATGTATAGAAGGGCCAGTAGGGTAAAAAGATATGGTATATGCAGTAATATACAGTATATTGTAACAGTGAATGCGGATATGTAGTATAACTATAAGAGGATAAGGACATAAGATGATAAGATGTCAAATAACAGAATATAGATAAGTATATATAAATGTTTGTATGATCCAGTATGGACAGAATAAATATGGGTGGAATTATATAAATCTATAGATGGTGCAAAGATGCATAGTGGATGAAGGGGAGTGGTTGGGAAAAAAATGGTGTTTTTATGTTCAGTTCATTTCATTTTTCTAGATAGTGTCATGTTTGTTTGGGGGCCAAGCAGTGAAGTTTAGTTCTCATCTTCTTCTTCTTCCTCTTCTGAAACACTGTCTATGCCAGACCATATAATCGATTAGGTGGGGTCAAAAGAACATTCCGTCCAGTTCCAGGTTCTACCAGTTCTCTAGTGCCACCAACAGGTTAATTTTGCTATTGAAGATCTGTAGCAACAGCATTTGGCCGAGACCCTTATCCAGAGCCACTTACAACTGAGTGTTAAGGGCCTTACTCAAGGGTGGATGCCTTACTATGGATGGGATTTGAATCTGAGATCTACCGATCCAGAAGCCAATGCCTTAACCACTGAGCTACCTATTCTCTCCCTGCATTAGAACCAACTGCAACTCCACCTTCCTGCCAAATTTATCTAGACTTTTTCCCATACACGGACATCATGAGTGAACTCGAATACATTTGTATATTTTACTGGTCGATCTATGTTCCTACTCTCACCTATGGCCATGAGCTTTGGGTCATGACCGGAAGGGCAAGATCCCGGATACAGGCGGCCGAAATGAGCTTCCTTCGCAGGGTGGCTGGGCGCTCCCTTAGAGATAGGGTGAGAAGTTCAGTCACTCGGGAGGAGCTCGGAGTAGATCCGCTGCTCCTCCACATCGAGAGGGGCCAGCTGGCGTGGCTTGGGCATCTATTTCAGATGAACAGTGCCTCCCAGGGGAGGTGTTTCGGGCATGTCCCACCGGGAAAAGGCCTCGAGGAAAACCCAGAACACGTAGGAGGGTCTATGTCTCTCGACTGTCCTGGGAATGCCTCTGTGTCCCCCCGGGGGAGCTAGAGGAAGTGGCTGGAGGGAGGGAAATCTGGGCATCTCTCCTTAGACTGATGCCCCCGCGACCCGGTACCGGTTAAGCGGAAGAAGATGGATGGATGGATGTACTTGTGATTGATTGGCAATAGATGTAGTAAAATTGCCCATGAGTTCTGGGTGTGTGCTGTCAGTGTAACCAAAATGGCACTTTCCTGCATGCTTTGTGCATGTGGAAGAGGATAGCTAGCTCTTTCGTCACACATGTTACTATCTGCTTTGGTTCGATTCGTTTTTGTTGTAATTATGAAAAGAGGCACCTTTTATTTAGTCTAAATCTATAAAGTAAAAGAAAAACATGTGCTTTCAGTCCAGACACAACACTTCTTTGTTTGTAGAGAGTCATTTTTTCCTACTGCAGTCTATTATTTACACACATGGTTGTGAGTTTCTAGCTTTGAACAACATAAATATATTAAGCAAATCCAACACTGTTCAGTTTACAAAAGAACCTGTCCTTATTTGTTGTCGGCGTGATGCAGAGAAATGCTTAGAATTTACAAATGTTAGTTTAGTCATTAGCGCTAACTGCTGACTGAAATGCCAGGCATGTCTCTAGCTGGGAAAGGTTAGCTTTATGGTTTTTGTCGATTCGCTTGCATTATGGTCCAGAAACAACCCAAGACATCTCCGTTTGATAGTGTTTGCGTTTGCAGTCCACGTTAGCATTTGTTTTAAATCTATAACCGTTTTATATATCGATCCTTCCGTGTGAAGAAAGCCAAGCAGAGGTCTGGGAGATGTTTTTGGACACACCTTAGGACCGGGTGTTTAGTCATGCTCTTCAAATTCAGTGTAAACATTTTCTTGTTCGTAGAAGCTGCTCGGAAACTTCGGGTATAAAAAGCTAGAATGAGCACCATTGTAACTAAGATTGTTCTTTTCCGCGCATTGTGTAAAGTGATTTTTCGCTCCTGACTATTAATTGCTTTATAATTAATTGCCTTGTATTCTACAAGTTGCGACTATATGCCATTTTTATTTATTTCAGCTCCGGATTTTAACATTTTAGTAATCGCTTGTTAAAAAATAAAAAATCAGTAGTGTGCGCATTTGTGTGCATATAAGGACAGCTAGGAGCTTTTCAGGTTTTTTTCCCAGCGCAAATAGACACACAATAGGCCTTAGTTCAGTGCAATTCAACCATCTGAGCATGTTTATAAGTGCTTTTAGTGGCAAGTGAGGGTTAGAAATGAGGGCCGAAGAAAGCCGAAACTGTCATCTGTTTCCCACGCTGCAGCATGACTTTACTGCACATCTGGCCAAACTACACAACAATGGCAAACCTTTGTGGTAGCAGGCCTGTTTGTTGGAAGCGCACGAACTGCCATGGTGGCCTACAAGCAGTCAGACAACACACTCTCGCAGCGGCCAGTCAGTCCCTTGACTCTTTCTCTCTTCCGTACACACACACACACACACACACACACACACACACACACACACACACACACACAGTCACACATGTAATTAAAGTTCATGGAACAATCTGTGCATTTTTGATTTATGTACATCAGGGACGTTAATTGTTTTACATTTAAAACAATTAGGCACGGCTTTGTATGTCATTAGATAAGCATCTGTAAAGCATTCAGTGTAAGTGTATGAGTACACGTAGCTCGAAGGAACAAAAAATATCCCCGGAACCTCAATGAGATAAGCATGACATTTCTGCCAGAACATGGCCACATGCTATACACATGATCACATAAACACACAAGTGTAGCTTTATAAGGTCAGATGTTTCTATTTGTCGAATTCAGTATTACTTTTGGATTTGTCACTTGTAGATGTATCTGTAGTCTGGCATACTGTGATCAGGATGAAATATGTATGAAATTAAATACGGGTTACTTTTGGGATTCGTATGGGAATGTTGCGGGATCAGGCTATTAACGACAGCTGGTATCAAGTGGTGTGTGGTATGTGGTGTTTGTTTGGGTAAATAAAGATTATCTTCTGTTCTTGAGACAGGAAATGCAGTTAAGAAAGACGTGCGCATACGATCAGTGAAAGGCCGGGTAGCTGTAGAGGGCATTAGGAGGGTTAAGGAGCGAGAGAAAGAGTGAGAGAAAAGATTGTTGAGAGTGGGGTAGGATAGCGCTGGGGAGGGTAGGTGTACTATTTGCTCCTCTGTGTGCCTTCCTGGCCAGTGCACTGTTTACCCTCGGCATGCAGAATTCCAGAGCCCCTCACACTCTCCACAGTCCTGCATTTTTGTGGTCGGCCTGTGTGACATGAGAGAGTGTGGGAAAAACGGAAGCCTGAAGGCCAAAAATGCTCGAATGGAAACAGCGAACCGATGAAAAGAAAACGAAAAAGAGAAGGCGATAAAGAAGGGACAGATAAAAAAATAAAAGACAGGTGAAGAGAAAGAGAGAGATGTCCGGCAATGAAATGAAAATTTAGGGAAAGATTGAACGAAATTAATAGAAGTCGAAGAGCGAACAGAATAATAATAATAATAATAATAACACATTTAAATAGCTTGCTTTGATTCAGCTTACACCGTGGAAACCAATCTTGCCAAGCATTTTGTCTTTCTGTTCCATATTGAAGCATTCGTTCATTTCTAATGGATGAAACTGTCAGAGGTAATTGTCTTGCAGCTGAGTCATGTGCTCTTTAGTGAATTAACAGGCTTTGTGCCAAAGAGGCCTTTTCCCGAGCCATACGTTGTACGTAGCGAAATCAAAATATCTCAGGCAGTATTTGGAGAAATTAATGTGCACACTGCAATATGTCCAGCATGCATACGCAAATGTTTTTAGGTTTAAATCCTATTGAGGTTGAATCCTCCTTACATAGAGTTATGTTTTTTTTCTCTTTAAGCTGAAAAGTGGCTAAAAGGGGCCAGTTGTATAATAATTGATATGAATGGGCGTATGTTCTGTTTGCAGAGCGTGTTGAGTTTTGGAGCTGTAGCCAGGGAAACAATGACCGAGAGTGGCATAACTAATAGGGTGACAATTACAACAGCGCTATTACAGCATGGTATGGCTCCACCTCAAGCAAAAAAAGAAAAAAAACTCTCCATTTTTCTTTCGGACTCAGCCAACCATTTTTATATAAGCCATTTCTTTAATTGTGACCCAAGTGACCCAAGTACAAGTTGAAAAAAAGTTTGAAGGAGAGTAAAAGAAACGCTGGATAAAATAAAAACAGTGTAAAATATGTGCGATTTGATATTGGCTGGGACATTACACATCAAGCATATAAAATGGTAGAGATAAAAGAGGGATGAGAAACATATTAAAAAGGGATTTAGTGTTGACTTAATTTATTGTTCCCCTTGTTTATTTCTCTTCCCTATAAGACCTGCTTGGATTAGCATAAATATCGCTCTGCGGATTCGATTATGAATGCGTTTATCCCATGCTTTCGAGTGTATAAATTTGGCAACAAGTGTTTTGTTGAAACACCCTGTCCATCATAGTAAATGGTGCAAAGAGCCTTGAACTCAAATTGCCAATAAAGAACTAAAGTGTTGCTTCCTGCTTGGTCAGGCCGGATTTTTTAATTGGAGCGTTTTCGATCTGCCGCGGTGCCCCTGCGGTTGTGTAGCTATATGAAAGGCCAACTGTGTGCGCCTTACAACGCTGCACTGTGCACCCTCATTACAAGCCTAATACTCCTTTGGCAAGCCACTGTTGTGCTCCTAGAGGTTAATACCAGCTAAGCTTTATTTATTGTTCCCAAAAATGCTTAGCGGATTTAATGTATAGAGTTACAGGCATGCTGGCCCCTGTTTTTCTCCCCTCCTGGACAGAACTGGTGATTTAACATGCTCTCCAGAGCCAGATGTTCTTCCAGAGAGGTATAATTATTAGAGCCATTCACAGCCAAAGGGGAACATTTCTCACAGGTTCCATGATGTCCGCTATTAAGAGCATGTGATTAGTCAACATCAAATAAGTGTACCAGAGGAAGAAGAGTGCAAAAAAAATGTTGATATTGACATTTGATATTGACATCCAGTTTTGGAAATGTGACATTCAAATTGTTTCCTGAAAAACAAGGTTTGTTGATTATTGTGTTTCCATTTTAAACTCTCCAAAAATGGGTTTTTACCAAAGTTAAATACATGTCCACTGTAAAAGTTTTAAGATCAGGGTGACACAAATGGCAAATTAGAAACAGCTAATTGGGTCTGGAAACGTCTGGCTCTCTGCAACTCACTTGGTAAACACTGAGGCCGCACTGCGCTATATGCACATTAGACCTTTGACATTTTAGACCACCTCACGCAGGCCTGAAGAAAAAAAGGGCATAGCCACCTTTTACCAAGGTTAAATTCCTTTCCATCAGCCTGCTATTCTTGTCTTGTGTTTCTGTCAATGATCTGTTTGTTCGGCTGAGCCATTCAGGAGTCATCAATCTGTTATGCATCTAATTAAATGTCAAGTGTGTCGTGTTCGAGCCCTTAAATTCATAGAATTGTTTTTGTTTCTCTGTTAACAGGCAAGCATCTCACGAGGCTCCATGTGGAAACGGCTTATCCAGCCGACAAAATGTTGTTTATGACACCACATGCGGAAAAACGGGTGAGCGCAAAGATGCACACATCTGCCTTTCAATGAAATCACTGTAATGGAACTAAAAGAGATCCCATTTTGAGATTTAGCACGGCGTGACCCACTTCTGAACTTTATGTAGGTTAATTAATTGAGCATGCAGTAGGAACACATATCTGTGTTGTCTTAATGGTTGGTGTTGGCAGAGAGCTCTAGAGACCGCATGCCCAGACAGGTGGCTTCCTCGGTCAGCCCCAGTGCCAGGCAGCAGGGAATAGTGACCATTCCAACTTTGATGAACTCTATTTAGCACACACTCTTATTTTTATCAAGTGCTATAGCAACAAGATATCTTTAGAGTCAAACGAGCGTCCTGGCCTATTTCCGCTTATGCCGATAGCATCAATAAAGTTATTAATACTTACTTAACGGGCTGCACAATTCCGAAGGCCTCATTTCTGTTCTCCCTCTTATTTAGCACATGAAACTAAACTCATCTGTCTGAGATATGTTTGGTTTGGGGTCTTCATGTATTTTGGTCACTGCGAAACGACAGACAAGACTGAAATCTGGTCCAGAAAGAGAGCCGGACCTTGTCACACATGATAAATGTGCTCCAGCATTTGATTGGCATTTATCCTTCTATTGACATACATATAATGTTACTGATCAGTGCTGCACATGCAAAGGTCTCACACTTGTTAGAATATTTTATGTCAACTAAATCAAAAGTCATTTCAAGGAAGCTTCAACCATACAGTAGACTACACACTGAAACGTAACAGCATTCCCAAAGGACATAGATGCTGCATCAAACAGTATAAATTAATGAAAGTTAACATGGAACTGCACAAAACTCAAAACTAACTACATAACATGAGCATTAACTGCAAAAGGTGAAAAAAGGTGCACGGTGGCTTACTGGTTAGCATGTTCACCTCACACCTAGAGGGTTGGGGGTTCGAATCCCACCTACATTTACATTTACATTTGCGGTATTTAGCATACGCCCTTATCCAGGGCGACGTACAAGAAGTGCTTTAGGTCTCGCTCTAAGGATAAGAGTTATTCAAGAAGGGTAAATACAAACTTAAGTACACGAGGATAGACAGTTGCTTTTTTTTATGGATTTCTGGACAGAAGGAGATAAAAGAGAATAAAAAGGAATGTTAGGATAGGTGTTGTTGGAAGAGGTAGGTCTTCAATCGACGTTTGAATGTAGACAGTGTCTCCGTTGTTCGGACATCCAGTGGAAGTTCGTTCCACCACATCGGTGCCAGAACAGAGAAGAGCCTTGAGCTGGTCTTACCTTTTACCCTGAGAGACGGTGGAACCAGGCGAGCAGTGCTGGACGCTCTCAGGCAGCGAGGTGCAGTACGGGAGGTGATGAGGTTGCGGAGGTAAGATGGTGCAGATCCATTTTTGGCTTTGTAGGCGAGCGTCAGTGTTTTGAATCTGATGCGTGCAGCTACAGGAAGCCAGTGGAGCGAGCGCAGTAGTGGGGTAGTGCGAGAGAATTTAGGCAGGTTGAACACGAGTCGCGCAGCTGCATTTTGAATCATTTGCAGTGGACGAATAGCGTTCTGAGGTAGAACCTGCCAGCAGAGAGTTGCAGTAGTCCAGTCTCGAGATGACGAGAGACTGAACCAGGACCTGAGCAGCCTGTGTGGATAGAAACGACCGAATCCTTCTGATGTTGTAGAGAAGGTGACGACAAGAGCGAGTAACGTTAGCAATATGGGAAGAGAAAGATAATTGATTGTCTATAGTTACCCCGAGATTACGAGCAGTGGTGGAGGGAGAAAGTAGGGAGTTATGGAGAGTTAAGATTTTTTTTTTTCAAAAACAAAACAAAACATTGGTTTCATAACACATGGAAAACAGACTAAAAAAAAGATGCTAAAAATTATCTAAATATCTAAAGTCATATTAATAACCGATGCGTCCTGACATGATTTCTTTCACTGTTAACAAGATGAGTTTTATAATGTTGCTTGTGGGACAAGTCTGTTTATGAAGAGCATTTGATCGGAAAAATAATCCGATGGAATGTTCAACATTACATCAATGAAATGTGACGATCTTTAGAGAGAGACTAAAAAACAAACATGCATATATCTTCCAAATATGACAGTGTTTTACAACTTTTGAGCTGAATGTGTTGTGTTTTTTGTTGTTTTGTTTAGGTTTGAGGCTGTATTATAAATGAGAGGCGAATAGAAAACACTGTTCTCTTGATGCACCACAGTGCAGATATGTAAAAAGATATTTGAATAGATATTTGTGGGAATTACTGATCACGGGATTAGTTTAAACTGTTCTGTAACTCGCGTAGACTGATATTGTCATTTGTGTGCATAACACACGAGCGTGGTGTTTTCAGTGTAACCATGGCAACCAGCAGTAAACTAAAGACAAAAACGCCCTCTCGAATAATCACTCTTGGTGTGAGCACAGGGTAGCATATCAATCCAAAACAAAAAAAGACTTGATCGGTAAGAAGAACGTCGTATTGATTTGCAGTAAGTATTATTTAGGGTGACAAGATGAGTCTGATGTAGACATCAGTATTCTTTTTTTTTCTTCTATTCTTAGCTATTATATGATCTATATTATTTTCTTAATTATAGCGTGATCAGGTTTTATAGTGTCCTGACGTTATTCTTTGTTTAGTGAAGTGTTATGACTGACATTAATGGATCATTGATTTACTCACTAAAAAGGGTAGACTAGTGCGTTATCCAGACAAATGACAATAGCAGCTTACTTTACTTTGCTGGCAATTTTTTTTTAAATCCACCCAATCATGTAAATACATTAATTATCTGCAATTACTAACCACAAAATGGCTTTTAAGTTGAAATAAACGCTACCTTATTCCAGTGCAGATCTTTTTTTTTTTTACTGTCAAGCTTGGTTTTTATTGATACTCAGATCTTTGCATTGGTCAGGACTGACCTGGAAGGTTGCCAAGTGTTAACACGACTGCATCACGAGTGAGTGTAAAACCGTTCTTAACACTGTTGCGCATAGTTCAGCGTCTGTTGGACCCCATGGGTTTGTCTTCTTCTGCACTATGTGAGACTGAATGTAAGCACATACTCACTCTCTCTCTCTCTCTCTCTCTCTCTCTCTCTCTCTCTCTCTCTCTTGCACATGCTCACACTCATCTTTTTCGTGTTGCACAACACTTTCCACCTCGGAGAAATGGTCTGGAGGAACTGTTGATTTTATTGCAGTAACAGTGATATTAAGTAGTTTAAGCTGCTGCACATCTGTTTGTCTGTTCACGAACCATCTGAAAAAAGGGGGCATCTTTACCGTATGTGTCCGTCTGTACGCGTCACTCTGCGATTGTTAGAATCGGGAAAGAAAACCCGACTAATTTTTGCATGAGCAGAAATGTACAGTGGACAGTCGTTTCCTCCCCCCCCCCCCCCCCCCCTGCCCCCCTTTCCCCCCCCCTTTCAGAGTGTTTCACCAGATGTCCTATAAACTCATTGGGAGCTGCTTCTGAATTTCATGAATGCATTTTTCCATTGTATGTGGAAAGGGATTTGGGAGGTGCATGGCACCTAAATCATGTGTGGAAAAGCGGGAAGAGATAAAAGAGTAAAGGGGTACGGCACAAAGTAGAGTGCAGCCAGGCGTTGTGTTGCTGTGATGACGGTTTGTGTGTGAAAAGGGCCCTCTGTAGCTTTCTGCTAAGATGAGTGAGCTGCTCTGATCGATTGTGACAGGGAGTTAGAGCTGATCTATCTCGGCAACATTCTCAGTGATCAGCCGTCAGGGTGCATCTGTCACTTTCTCTCTGATGCTCGATCTGTTTAATGCTTTATCTCTATATCCTATTCACCACTTTTTATTTAGGCCTGCCATTAGCATTCGCTCGCATTTCTCACTGCTCAGCTAAAGGCTCATTCCTTCTTTATTGCTGTTTGCTGATAAAACAGATGCCCGGCATACTCCCTGCCCTGCTCAAGCACATGTAGTGAAATAGTTTGGCAACTTAAAAGAACCACTATGATGATTAGGTAATTGTTGCTCACGTTTAAAAGAAGAAAAAGAAAGAAACGAAATGCAGCAATCAAAATAGATTTCTCTGGCGTTGTCTTTTGTAATTTTAGGCTGTAGTATTTAACATTCTGTACCCGCTAAAACCAGGAGATGTTTTTTAAATCGGAGAATAGAATTGATTTTGGGATGAATAACACTTTTTTTTTTTTTCGAGTGGTGTGGAATGTTCAACAGTACTACGCCTACATTTACCAGAAAGTTTACACGTGATGTGCCTAGACCTGTAACCTAGGCCTGGTTCCAACGAGAACTTTCACCATGTACCCCCGAATTTTTTATTTTTTTTTTAAATCAAACAAAGAGCCGACCAATTAGACTTTTCTTTCAACCTTTTGCTTGGTTTTGGCACTGGCGAGTAAAGCACTTCCAAACCAGAAACCGCATAGGGCCTCATTTTCTCTCTTTTTTTCTCTTTTTTTTTTTCTTGTTCAATTGGCATTGGATTTTTTTTCTTTGCTATCTGTTTAATCACATTACTTGGAATGAATGGAAATAATTTTGGGGAAAAAAGATACATCAAGGTGGAATGTATAGTTTAAAAAAAAAAAAAAGAAGACAGACACTTCCTGTTCTTTCTTCCCCCCCCCCTCAACTACTTCTCGTCTTGCTGAGTTGGAAAAGCTGCTTCCAGCAGTCATGTCACTGGATTGGAAGTTGGGTCTGATGTTTTCGTTCTCCTGCGCCGTAAGGCCTAACGGTGTAAAATAGTACCAAAATAAACAGAGTCTGCGGAGAGGGAATGAAAGAGAATACTGTTTGGGAGCACAAACACAGCAGCTCCGACTGCACTCGGAATTTCTTTTCTCCTGGAATACTGGCTCTTGGCCAGGCGATAGACCAAAGAGTGAGAAGGACACAGGGGCACGGCAGCTTCTGCTACTGCTGCTCAGAGCTTACATAACCTAGTGTACTGACTAAAACATGGGCTGAAGCACAACGCCTACTGGATGCATTTACTAACAGGAAGGAGATACCTGATTTGTTTGTTCATATTTTATTGTGGGCATTTTCAGTTTTATGGACAGCCTTTCTATTCTTCTTTTCTATTCCCAGGTCTGTCTGTCTACAGCAAATTATTCCACGCTCACAGATCCAGACCGAGATGACTGAACGACGACTGGTTCAGCGATTACCTGCTGGTGTTGGATCTCTCGACAGAAACCATTTTTATCATTCAAACCAGAGTGACTCTGGTTTACCATGAGGGAATAGAAACATCTATTAAATGAATAGTTCGACTACAATGTCTGCAATTCTTCCCTTCTTCCCAGAATGCAATGAATCATTTGAGGTGTATAGGGTAAAAAAAAAAAAAAAAAAAAAAAAAGCTTTTTCACTTTTTCCACTGATGCTACAAGTCTTATATGGATAATAAACGAGGGAAACTTATAGCTGTGAGTCTCCATCACATAATTGCCCTGAATGCTTTGTTATGTAATACGAAATAGGCCTGCTGCGACACATTGTTAGCTATTCTACTATGCCGCATTGCTTCTTTTTTAAATCACTTTGTTTATCATGTTTAAGTAGGAGTTATAGGTTGAAGGAGAAATGGTTCAAATTGAGCCAATCTTGTTCTTTGAATAAGAATTACCATGGTAATTTCCTGCAGCTGTTTATGGATTCATGGTATTGTTGAGCAAACAAGCTCCACGTTCCACTTATATCCATCTATAGCCCCTAATGCAAAACTAAAGCTATTTAAATACGTCTGTGTCCATTCAAATCTGGCTAATATATTCCTTACTTTATGTATAGGATGAATCCGTCTCTTTTTTTTGTCTTTCTAAAAATAATACAGTGGCTTCTCCACTCTGCTGCTAGCATACCATCAGCATTTTTTTATTTTATTTTATTTCCCCCTCTCTGATAGCTAATCCTGTTTCACTGTTATCTTACTCCATGTCCCGGCCCCCGCACTAGACAAGAATCGTATCTTTCCTTGTGGTGGAGGAACAGCTGACAAATGCTGCTCCCCCTGAGACCCGTGTCTGACATAAAACCGACCTTATTTAATTTTTTTTGGACAGCATGTGGCTGTGAGGATAGTATGCTGTGTAAGAAATCCCTGGCTTTGACACGAGCGCAGATCTGTTCCATGGCCCAAAATTTTCCGGTGGCCTTTCAGTTCCTCCCCGTCCCATTGCTTGCAGTTGTCCAGCCCCGTTCTCACCCTGCAACTGCTGCCATCAAAAGACTGTGAATAGACAGGCAACGGCAGCTGCTAACTCCACCCGGCCTCTCAGCCGAAACATTAGAACAGATCAGAAGCTGCTGAGTTATTTATTTATTTATTTATTCCTCCTATACTGCAGCAACTTACTGCTATTTATTTATTTATCTATTTATTTTGTTGCGGATATTTACAGATTATCATGTAGTAGTCGTTTGCCAGACAAATGATTTTCTTTACGCCCCAGTAGCTGTAAGTAAACATTCCCTCACTGGCCTTTTTTTTATTCCTTCTCGGTTGAAGTTAATAAAACTGCTTGTTTTGACGTTACCACAAAGTCCTCTGCTGTGAACCCTGACCTGAGCTCTACACTGGAGTTATGTAGTGAGTTGGTAGATCACTTACAGCATTAGACTTTGCATCAGATGGTCATGAGTTCAAATCCCCGGATGAAGTAGTCTTAGGTTGGGGACATTAAACCCTGCATTGCTCAGTTGTCTAACTCTATTTTTGTCGAAATGCGTTTACTACTACTATCCATTAACGATTGCCCACAATACAAGTCCTTGTGGAAACGCCACAGTGATGAAGACTCATATAAACACTCTCAGATTCGAGTATGCTGATTATAAAGAGCATTAAGGCTGATTATAAAGTATTGCCAAAGGACAATTCCCTGGTAGTAGATTGTGATCAGTACGCATACCCTCACGTACCAATAAGCACTGTGTCAGTCGAGACCATAATCCTCTCCCCAAGTGCCTCGTTACAGTGCCACAGTCTGCTTGTGTATCGGGTTTTATTACCTCGTCTGCTGTATTTTATGATCAGTTCCCAACGTACTGCACTCCACAACCGAATCTAAATGACTCTATTGTACCAATGATTGGTGTACTTCATTAGCAGGCCTCGGTTGATACATCAAGGGATTCTTCTTTAACGCCTGTCCATAAAAAATTTAACCGCGTGACCATTTTAGCACGTACGCAATCCATTTCCAAGCCAATCAGGCAGACGTCTCATTTCATGAAGAGTCACTGGTTGAATATTTTAGACAGCCTCTAGATTAATGGTTGCGCTCTGTTGATGTTTTACAAAACCTCAACATATTCTTTGACACAAGGTAATTGGAATAAATGGCGTTTCTCTGTTCAGTTACAGGTCATTAGTTATTCACAGTCATAAAGTCTGGCCAGGAATTGACTGTATATTGTTGATGTATGCAAAATAAAGTCTGATGTTTCCTATTGAGGTTATTGTACTGTAAACATTTATCAACTCCGGGTCGGGTAATTTACAGAAAATTGTTTTTTTTTTTTTTTTTTGCTTTTACAATGTCAATGTTTTATATGGTATATTTCATTATTAATTATTTTAATGTGGAAACAGATCTTGAAAATGTATGACCAAAATGTAGAAATACTGGAAACTGTGTGTGTGTGTGTGTGAGAGAGAGATTATTTGTACATACTCTTTCCTTTAGTAGCATTAGGATGGTAGTACCTGTTTCCTCCTTCATTCATGCATTCATTAAACAAAAGCAACAAATCATGCCATTATTCCAGCGTTTTTAGCGTTCCTCTGCAATAACCAGCTTTGTATGTCTGACCTAGTAGACTTCTGTTTGCAGGAAGGAAGAAATGAGGCGAGTTTATCCAACCAGTGAAAGACTTAAAATCCAAAGATGCTTGATGATGAATGACTATAGTTACGATGTTCTAATCGGCTTCCCGATGTTACAGATTCAGGCCCTGTTGCTAGGATCCATGTCCTGGGTTATTTACCTGGTGTAATGTTATCCCAGATGAAATCCCGGGTTTATACAGAGATTTCTGTAGTCGTATAACAGAAAGTGTCACTAACAGTATAAAGACCGTGAGTATTAAAACAATCCCTATAATATGTGAAGGATGTTGTGTGTGTGTGTGTGTGTGTGTGTGTGTGTGTATATATATATATATATATATATATATATATATATATATATATATATATCATATGTATATATGTGTGTGATATATTTAGATGTTATACAATAATAATCATAATACATCATATGGTACATTATATGTATTTTAAATGTGCATTGCTCTTTCAGAAACGATCCAAATTCAATCTATTTGTACAAGACTAATTTTAATAAAAAAACAACAACAAAAAAAACGATTGTTTTTCCAAGGGTAATAGCAATAAAAATAAAATATACAGTTTGTGATCTGGTTTCATGTAGTTGTCATACAATATTTTACACAGTCTGCTTTTATGAAGGCCTATTGAACAAACCTATAAAACAAATAAAAACAAAACAAACAAACAAAAAAAAACATCTGGTATGTAAAAAGAGGTAAGCACCCGAAACAAAAACGACATCTCGCAAACATTTCTTTCCAGCATGTATCGTTACTAATATTATCTCATGACTTCTATTTGTTAGCCTGTCTTGTAGACAAACAGTGTGGGAAGCTGCAAAGACCACAGTACAATGTTCAGCCAGGAAGGAATCCTGTGCATCAAGACTTAAGACTTAACACTATAAACAAATACCTGACGGTCGCCTGAGTGTCAGCCAGGCAATGCTCTTGTTATCGCTTATTAAGTCTGTTTTGATGTATCCAGTAGGGATTGTCAGTTTTTCTCATGTATTCTGACCACAGCTGCTAAGACGTTTGTGGATTAAGCAGCTCCTGGATTAGTCACTAAGTGAGTGCTGTCAGTTTACTATAATTCAGCCGGGTTCAGAAATGCCAAAGACATTTGTACGGTGGCACAGAATGTTCAAAATGTAAAAGCAACAGTATAGGTGGGGGATGGGGGGAGGGAAGGATAAATAAGCCCGAACAGTCTGTGCAGAGGTCCGAGGTTCAGCATAGTAGCATTTGATGGCAAAGCCACCTTGGAACAAAACTCATAATAGGAAATGTAGTGCTTCAAAGTGTCATGCTCCACGGCTTGAAAATGGAGTAGAAGGAAGAATGGAGGTATTTTTTTTTCTTTTTTTTCTAGTCCAGTTCTGGCCCCTCTAACCCTCCCTCTTCTTGCCAGGGTGGTACGACCTCTGAAGGGCTCTGCCACTGGTGCTGAAAGTCTCAGCTGCACTTGCAGGATTTGACGATCATGTTGGAAAGCTGCTCCACTTTCGGTGTTCGTCCTACGTAGTACAGGATGGTTAGAGGTTCGAGGTCCTGCGGCACGCAGCACGGCGAAGCTGAAGCTTCCGGGTTCAGAGTGTTGTACAGGCTCAGCAACTACAAGGAAAGGTAGCGTTACACTTAACACTTGTGTGATATTCTATTGAAATCAGATACGATTTTAAGTTTGATTTTTTTTTTGCCATTTGGGTATTTCAGTAACTGTTATAATGATCATAAAAGAGACCTACAAATCAATTTTATATCTAATTATCCAGATAATTTATTTATTTATTCAGAATGATGGTTTTAATTGTGAATGTTGCATGTTTGAATTTGTCATTGGCATTTGACAGTTACATGTTTAACATAGTTTCTGGTTAAATCTTACATCACCGTGCTCTATGGTACACTGATTGGGGTTGATTATATTAGTAGAGCAGGCGAATTCATCATTCATCCCAATGTTTTTGACTAAGATTGTACTGTTTAGGTTATTTTATTAAGCTACTTATTGAGCATGACAGCTTTTTTTTTGCGATCCGGCTTTCTCACCGAGCTGTGTGTGGTGTCGGCGCTACGCAAATAAGGACACGGCCCTGAGCAGAAGTTGGCGTGGTACCCTTTAGGCTCGTGGATCCATCTCCAGCCCAAGTCTTGTCGGAAATCGATGTAAAGGCGGCGAACGCAGCAGTTCTCCTCGTAATTACTGCGGTAGAAGGAGAAAGACAAACACGAAGACGGTCATGGGATGATGAGCTGCTCCAGTGCCCTGCTATTCATTTCCTTACTGCACTATATACCTTTTCTCTCTCTCTCTCTCGTTCTCTCTTTTTTTTTTAAATGCTGCTCTGCTTTCTTGGCACAGATGCTACATTCATCCAGTGACATTTCCATAGCCTAAATGAAGCAATACAGCCAATTCTTACTTGATGTTTTTAAGCTTTCTATTTTCATTCCGTATTGCCTTATAAACAGCTCAAGCTGTGCCTTTTGGAGGCTCAGAAATTCCACTGTGAGGTGTGTCATTTTTTTCCCCTCTCCTGGACCGGGCCCAGGCGTCTAATGCTGTCGGTAAGGTAAACCCAGGCATCGTGGCTCTGAGGAGATGGTGTGCTACACGCGTAAGCCTTCTTGAATTTAAATACAGGGACAGATCCCAACTTGATTCTTCTATCATGCTTAAAGATGCCAATTAAATGGTTTAGTCATACGGCGTCTCGTGGGAAACATGGTGCGCTAATACTAATTGGAATGTGAAGGGCTGGTGAACTCGCTTGGGTGATGATATAAACGTCGTTTTATTATTGTACCTGCGTGACGTTGTGTAATACCGATTCCTTCCTTTCAAGCGTAAACTTTCTTTTACTTGTGTAACCTCATATTTAATACTAAAACAGTGACAAAAACACACAGCGACTCTCTTACGAGAAGCAGTAGTTGGTATCCAGGGCCCGTTTGCGGCGTCTGGATGTAGGGGGTACGTCCAGGCGATGGGGAGGCAGCATCATCAGGATAAGATGTGGCAGGGGTTGCTCCTTCTGCTTACCGTGCCGGCCAATGTTAGCCTCGTAGTGATCTCCGTCCATACCTGTGGGGTTAAACAGATCTCACTGGCGAATGTCAAAGTATATAGGAAAGCATTTTATCCCATCTATTCGAATTCTTCCACTGCACTCCACTGCCTGTCTGCTCATCCGATCTAGCGCTGATAGAAAAAGCAGCTCAGGTCCCGAGACGGATGTTGCCAGTGGATACGGACACCCCCCTTTTTTTAAGTCGGGGCCAAAAGTCTGCGCGCCCGTGGCAGCGGTGCATTCCTTGCAGCGGAGACTGCTGATGGAGTTAGGGAGCATTTCCAATCCCCCCCAGACCCTGAGGCCCCCAATGCTAAGCGAGATTCCAGACCTGAGCACGTTTCCCATGATTGAGCTCGCGATCTCCGTCTTTCTCCGAGTATTATCTCCAGCTACAACTCAAACCCATATGTTTTGGATGAAAGTTCACAAAGAGAGCGATTTTATTCCAGATAAACCTGGTTGGGAAATACAAAGATGGGGTGACAATAAAATTACTGACCCCCTGCAGAAACGAAGAACATCTTCTACGCCAGGGGTGGGCAATTATATTTTCCAAAGGGCCACAAGAGAAACCTGAGGTGTGTTCGTGGGCCGAACCAACAATAACGTTGAACGTAACTTATGTTCAATATGAATTTTTTCCTCTTGTAAAGAGTGTTAAATATCATCATGCGCATTAGGCTACCCACTATCCTTAAGAATAAGGATATTCTACTTAAGGAAAAGAAACAACAAAAAAAAATATGGCTGTATTTTTCCTTCATTTTTAACACTGAGCATACTCCAACAACGTCAGCGTTGCTGTGTGGTTATACATTCTTCTCGTGCGGCAAAGAAGCCGAAGCAGTTCAGCGGGCCGGATTAAAAGGACCAAGGGGCCGGATGTGGCCCCCGGGCCGTAGTTTGCCCACCCCTGTTCTACGCAATGGTCTGATTTGCATATTAACGATGGAATTAAAAAAAAAAAATGAAAAAGAAAAGGGGTTCGAAAAACATCCCTGGACTTTAACTCTATACTTTCTCCATTCATTATTAAACTGGAGAGTTTGCATTTCCATGGAATGTTAATTATATTTACCTTTGAACTTGACCTCCAGCACTTCGTTCTTGTTCTCGATGATGTCACCATTGGGATTAAAGGTGTGACAGGGACAGTGCACACTGACCTCCAAGCCAAGATTAGTCTCTGCACAGGAAAAAAACAAAAATAGTTCAGACCAATGGCATTTAGAATGGTTTTACTTCTTTTGATATAAATGCAGGATTGCATTTATATCATTTGTGCTGTCAAACAGTGACCAATCATACAGTATAACAACTTGCTGCATACATTTTGTGCTAGTCGCTGACCGCCTGCTGTGGAATCCTGTGCTCAGTCAAATGTATTTTCATATTAATACAAATTGTTGTTTTTACTTCCTGAAGCCACAATTCATACGTTGTCCTTTTGGCAGATAAAAAGACGCTTCTTTTTCCAGCTAAGATTTGGACAACTGTTACTTGCTAGCAAACACATGAATATTCTGAATGACTTCCTTTATTACAAGTTTCCACATTTTTCCGCAATACGAAATCGATTCTTCTGTCTCATTCATTCATTCATCTTCTACCGCTATATCCGATCTTCCCTCGGGTCACGGGGAGTCTGTGCCTATCTCAGGCGTCTATGGGCATTAAGGCAGGATACACTCTGGATGGAATGCCAACCCATCGCACGGCACACACACACACACATTCATACACTAGGGACAATTTTCCAAGGTGCCAATCAACCGGAGAACCCGGAGAAAAACCCCCTGAGGCACGGGGAGAACATGCACAAACTCCACACACACATGACCGAGACGGGAATCGAACCCGAACCCTGGTGGTGTGAGGCGAACGTGCTAACCACTAAGCCACCGTGCCCCTTTTCTTCTGTCTCATTATTCATATATTATTCTTCAGTATTTCTTCAGTAAGGACAGTGAAATTAGCAGAACAAAATACACAGACACTAGAGAGATTTCTTGGTGTTTAATGGGTTGATTTTGGCGCTACTTGTTTTTATAACGATCGTCGGGACCAAAATCGTTAATCCTAAACGATATTCATTTTAGACCGTCTCACCTTAAATATACCAAAATGTAAAACCAACGTAGTTATCCTGCATATATGACATTTGTAATAACCTGATGTGCATCCTGATGCATTCCTTGTAACTCACCTCTGTGTGTGAGCCACTCTCTAACAGTCTCTGTAACATCGAAAGAGACCCACTCAGCCGTTCCTTTGGTCAAGACGTTCTTTCCCCCGATATAGCGCTGCTTTGCTATATGCTCGTCGTGTCTGATGATCTGAAGAAACACAGAGCCGTAACATATTGAGTTTGCATGGGGGAACAGTTTGGGGATTCCATATGATGTGAAGGTCAAGGAGGACGTTGGCTGAATCCGTAATTTTACGTCAAATTGTTCCTGAGACGGTGTTTATGGTGTTTTATTGTAAAAATAAAACATCTGATTGACAGCTTGAGTAGTTGGGTCATATGGTAAAATACACTAGGCGAGCACACTCATATTCACACACTCCAGACATTGGCCTGGCCAGCACTGTCTGAGCCAGACACTCAAGGATGCCCGAGGCCAGAGCATTCTCCACTCGTGCTTATGGAAAATGTGACTCCTGGCGTGAGAGATATCCCCATATTGCATGTTAATGCTTGCATTTAGTGTCCTTTACCAGTTGGAAAGAAAGGCTGCTTCGACATTTACACGGCTTTGGTTAACACGCGGAATAAACTCAAAATATGCTCAGACCGTCCAGCTCAGGAAGTTCTGTTCCAAAAATCTACACCACAACATCTGACTCATCAGTCTGCTTGATAAAAATCACTCCCCCCCCCCACACAATCAGGCATACAGAAGAACACAGCCGGGAACAAAAGTGGGGAAAAACAAAGTTCCTGTGGCCCTTTAGGACTTTAT
The DNA here is from genome assembly GCA_030449085.1 of Kryptopterus vitreolus. Lineage (NCBI taxonomy): Eukaryota > Metazoa > Chordata > Actinopteri > Siluriformes > Siluridae > Kryptopterus > Kryptopterus vitreolus. The sequence goes on from JACRUU010000012.1 coordinate 20,346,859, forward strand.
CTAACCTCCTATGAGACTCTGGCTAAGGCCGGAGGTCCTCGGGAGACCACTCGGGCAGCCCACGCTTAAACTGAAGATTTGACCCAACAAGTGCTGTGGGGGCGCACATACACTCCTCCCCCTCCCTCCCTACCTCTTCTTTTCTTCCAGTGGCTGACACTGCCCCTATCTCCTCCACAGCTCCTGGAAAACATCTGTACGCCTGTCAGGATAGGCCTAAAGTGTAGCCCTGAAGGGCCGGAGACGCACGTCTCCCTGGCAGGAAACGCTGGAACCTGATCGCGGCTCCCAGTCTCTCATGGGAGATTAATGAGGAAAATGCCTGAAACCCCCCCCCCCCACCCCCCCCCCCCCCCCCCCCCCACCTCATTTATATATATATAGTGGTAGTATATACATGTGCACACGTAGTAGATGTGTGTGTGTATATAATATGATAATATGCCACTATGCACAATTTATCTCCTGTAACTCCCATCCTCACTGATGTATTACATTACAGTGCTCTAGCTATGACACCGGCAAGAAAGCAAGCTTTAGTCAGGCTTTCTCAGAATACTTCCTTTGTTCAGCTGAATTGTGCAAATACACTCCTGTATAATCCATTCGGTGCCTGGAAAAAAGATCAGCGCTTTGGGAGGAAAAAAAAAAAAAAAAACTGAAGAAGCAAGAATTGGAGGACTTCAGTATCCTTTTTTGTTCCCATGTTCATATATAATAATGACTAGAAATAAGCAACTGGTTGCCTGGGAGCTGTGTGAAATTGTAAAGACGTATTTCTTTAAGAAATCCTTTGCGAGGTTCAAATCTTGGCTTGTTGAGGACATAATGATAAAATAAAAAGGAATTCACTATGACTAGTACCATCCCGATATTATTTTAACAAGTATTTTCCACTAACTGCATGTGAGTGTTTTTTTTTTCCGTCTTAACCATTGTTTGTATTTACTGTTTTGTCCATTTCTAGCTTTATAATAGTGTTTTTGAATGCTACTTATTTCAACACTTGTTCCTTTACAAGCATCTTTGTCTTTCACTCAGAGCCATTAAGACAAATAGTATATGTTTCTTCATATTGCTGAGAAACCGCAAAGACTTTCTGTCACTTACCTCCTGAATCATCCTCCCATGCTTCCTGCTCCTTATGAGTGTTCAGAGACCTCACATATTTCTTATTTCCCTATTAGATATGAACCCCAATCCCACTCATCACCAGAGTGTCCTGGCTCTCGCTGTGGTATCCTTCACATTAATGTTTCATTTGTTTTTCTCTCACCATGCTAATCCTAGTCCGTGCCTGGGTTCCACTTCGCTCAGGCCAGTTTTCCCATCCCCTGTGGTCACCTACATAGTGTCCCATAGATCATACTTCAACTAAGCCCAGGGTTAAGCTTGTGCTCTGCCACTGATGACGTCATCTTTATGCTCATGGGGAGTGCTTGTACATAGGCAATGTCAGTTTGTCAGTCCTTGTTAATTAAGGTACTGATGTGAGTGCTGGTCAATCCAGTACAAGGGAGAAAATTCTCCCAGGGGGCTGCTTTTCCTTCACCAGAAGTCCTACAGTGTGTTCAATTTGAACCACAGACTCTGAACAGAAAGATGGAGCTCTCCCAAGGAGCATTTCTATGTGGCCTCAGTGGTGCATTAAAAAAATAACACATCAACTGCAACAGTATACTGAATGATCCAACCAGGCTGCTGCGGCTTCATCTGATAACCCTGCTACCCATTTGACCAGGAGGCGACTATTAACCCAGTTTTAAAGCACATCCGACTCTCCCTACCATGTAGCTGGTTCAGGCCTGGCTTACCTCCTGAATAAGGGAGAGTATACCGTCTATTAATCCCATACAGCCAGACAAAGTGGGGTGGGGCAAACCAGTAGGTACAGGGTGAGCCAGTTTTCTCCCCTCACTGAACTTTACCACCACCTTCAAGTCACTCTTTGTTTCAACAGACTCTCCATCCCCTTTTTGTTTTGTAGTCAGTCCAGAGTAGATGCTAACCTCCTGGACACAACGTTAACATCAACAGAACCACTGAAGTCCCATTACTGTCTCGTCCCTGGATAGGTTTATGGTCTTTGTCACTTGTACAGCTCCACTACTCCTGGTCCTGTCATACAATCACAGAGAATATGTCCGGTTAATCCACACATCGACTCGGCAGCACCGAAATTCTGCCATCTAGATCCCATTCTCCCATTCCACCTGCCTATAGTGTGTGCCCTTCCTCTTAAAATCACTTGTGATCATGAAACTACAGAACTGTCTACCAATCCCTCCAAAGACCCATGTGGCCATGTCCAAACATAGTCTTCTCTTCCTGGGTGCCAGATTCGTTTTTGAGGCCAAGAATGAAGACAACATGATAGTTAAAAACAACTACCCCTTAATACTCATCATCTTAGCCTTAATTCCCTTCACTGAGGCAACATTTTCACCAAAAATAAGAAATTTGAGTGACATCATTGAGAACGGGTTGGTGAAGGCAGACCCTGGCAAATATATGCGGCCCAGAATGAACAACGTTTAACAAATAACTTTAAATAATTCCTATATTTCACAAATCACAAATTTCACAATATCACAAATTACAGATGGAGGTTGGGCGAGTTGGGTGGGAGTCCTTTACACGGGTGAGCGATGACTAAAAAGTACATAAAAGTACATAAACACAAATCTATAATTTCCTTTACAATCTGCATTCATCCTTTATTGAAAACTCGTAAACCTCCTAACCATCAGAATGGAAAAATTCAGGAGCACAGTGGTATAAACACACATATTTCTACTACCTAAAAAATATGAAGAAATACATGCCAGTAAATGTTAGGTATGAATTTTGTGTTTGTCTTAGAAATGTCTGTCAGTTTAATGGCCCGGTCAAATATTATAGCTTTGCTCAAGATTTGTTCTCCACATGGCTCCAAAAACGAAGAATTATGAATTCTTAGAATCTGGGAATTATGAGAAATCATTCATAAATCAGAATCATGTTCCTCTTCTGAGCCATACTTGGCTACTGAAGTTGTTTAAGGATCAGCCTCTTCCACTACAGTGGCCTTTTCGCTAATGTTTCAAGCTGAATCTATCTCTTCATCGCTATCCATGACGTTATCCATCATCTCTCTGTGGTTGTTATTATTACTCTCTGGATATACATTAGCTCTCAATATACATTACCAAACTCTGTCGATTGAATTAAAGAGTGTATTTACCTGATAGAGCTCAATGCGCTGCTCGTTCCTGCTGGCGCTGGAGTTGGGCACTCTGAGCGCACGGAACTCGGCTCGAAACAAGTTGGAAGAGTTTTTCTCCATAGCCGAGACGTTGAAGCGGAATACTTTAGATGTTATACCTTTGGGACAGTAGAACAGGTCATCTGCAAGGCAAGAAAGTAGAGGTAAATCTTTCTGAGTGCATTTGACAGGGCATTGCATTCAATATGTATGGTTTCTCACATCCCCTTGGATACCCAGATGTAGATTTGAGATAAAAGTGATGGATTGTTTGGGGCAATGGTTGCTATTAGTTGCTAAAATCAATCTGTAATGTATAGTATTTATATTATATTCACTAATATGATCTTTCAAATGGACAGCCAGCAACATCTTTCATAAAGGGTTCCTGTAGCAGATTGCTCTATTTTCTGAGCATCCATTCATGACTGACAATGTAAGAGATCAACCACGGGGCTTGGATTTAACAGGAAATATCGGTAACACTACGTTGTAAGACAGTGCTAGCGCTCTCATTCACGTTTAATCTCTTAAAATAGTCAATTGAACAGTTTTAAATCGATTTACAAAGGCTTTTTGTGGTTCTCCCTCTTTTGCTAGTCAAATTTTCCTCATTCTCTGAATAAACACTACACCCAAGTCACGTTTTATTTAATGACCTGCACACACTTGTGTCAAACGATTCTGGCGTCGTCGTTTCCCTTCTTTCCCAATCGCATGTGAACGTTAAATACAAAGAACCTAGATAATTATGACTTACTGGACTGTGTGTGTGTGTCAGGATGTGTGTAAGAGGGGGAAAAACGCTTGTTGGCCAGAGCTATTTGATAGTGTATGAAATGAATAAATGTCCTTATAACAATGAGCTGTGTGGACTTTTATCAAAGGAACCACTCGCTAACAAAGAAGCCGTCCTATAATTGAGAATAGTTTGAGGAAAAGTAGGTGAAAAGTCAAATAATTCAATTAAAGAAAGAAAGAAAGGCATAAAGGGTTGGTCGGAACATAGCGTGAACTTTCCTGTTCGTGTCTTTAGTGGTTGGGTGTCGTGAACAGCGTGTCCACCCAATTTTGCAACGAATCCAACGCCACCGCTCAGATGTGAATGAAAATGATTACTTGCTTTGGGAGATCGCAGAGCCGAAGCCATGGGCCATCTGTTTGTGCTTTGCCGAGGAAGAGTTAGCAACAAGTTGAAGTCATGAAATGAAAACCAAATGTCCTATATACGGTTGGTGCACTAGGCCTGCCAGGCCTGGGATATCAGCATGGGTTCCTCCTGCCCACTCAACTACAGAACAGGTGTCTGTGGACTGCGTACTCCCGAAGGGGCTGCGACTTTTAGCTTGGGAGAACTTAACGACTTGTGTGAAAACACTGATTTCTGCCTGTCCTGAAAGCAGATCCAAATGTACCAGCTGACCACACAGCCAGCGTTCATGATCCTCAGATTAGCCTCGGTTACTTTAAATGCCCTCTCAGAGCTGAGCACGTTGCTGACAGACCACACTCCATTAGCAATGCATCACAGCCTTAGCTGGTTGGATGCCATGATAAATGTGGTAAGCTATATTTATGCAATAAACAGATTATGCCAAATAGACTGCAGTGCAGATGTTAAAATGTATACTCTAAACTATAAGAGCAGTAGTAGAACTAATAATGTATATGTGAATTTTTTTTTCCTTCGCAACTAATATTATAAATGGCCTAGTGATAAAATAAAAAAACAAAAAACAAGCACTCACTTACTGCCATGCGTTTATGCACCTTCCTGTGCAACATGGCTTTGGAATTGTTATGGCAAAATGAAAGCTATTCTGATGAGCAAGAATGTTGTTCTTCATAAACTTTTGACTACATTTGATCTTGAATACCTGTTTACAGATTTGGCAGCTGGAGTAATGCTTTTTTTTTTGTCTCACGTCCAAGCAACATTTTCGAAGTCTGGTCATTTACGCATTATAGCTTTCTGCAAGGCAAAAGAAATGTGTACTGTGTTCCACCGTGTTTGCCTCCCCCCCCAGCTCTGCTGCCCTTTATGTAGCCCTTTAACTGAAGGTGGAAAGCCCCACTTTGAGAGAAGATTTGAAATTCTAATCAAGGCTTTAGTTTCCTTTTGGATGACCTCATTTTTCCCATTGCAATGTTTTAAGGTGGATTTCACATTATGGCCTATTTTTGCCAAGGCTTCAATTTGGAGATCATTTGTTCCATAGTGTGGGGGGTTGTTGGTATAATTGTGTGAACAAGTGGCGATATCAGATTTGAAACGGAGGCCGCTACCACGGCGGTTACATGATCTGAATTCGGGCCTAAATGTTTTTAGGGTGACTAGGAATGTTTTCAGACAGATTAAATGTAAAAAGTTTTTTTCCTTTTATATATTTGACCTCCCATAGCCACAGTCATATTCGAATACTGATATTAGGACCAAAACAAACTCTTGTTTTTTTTCCTGAGAACAGGAACCATTGTGCAAATCAGTCCCTAAGTATGTCAGGGCTCCGTTCCAGACATTCCCCATCCTCTTTTCCTGTGTCTGGGATGTAACCTCCGTGAGAGGTCCCTTTTCCCGACAGGTGACATCACGCACAGACTTCTGAAAAAGCGATCTCGGGGCTGCTGGACATGTCAGGGTAGTAGAGGCACACACAAGAAAATAGAACAGGATAACATGGAGGGACACGTGCGTGCTAGCAGCTGAGGAAGAATTTGGGACGCGAGAGTAAAAGGATGTTGATGCAGACCTGTGCACTGTCATATAAACTTTACAAGAGTACAAAAACAGAAGAGTGCAAAATGAAATATCAGTCTGGCTACGGGGCGAATAGACGTGCGCTGTAGGTAGTGTGTTTATTTCCCCGCCCAGAAATTTCCTCTACATATTATTCCTCTTACCGTTTAAAAATCATAGTAAATATTTCGGCAGCATTTCTTTTACATTCTCTTGGCTGCTGAGTAACGCTAAGTGACCGCTTGAATGGCATTGAATGACTCCTTGCACTATTTTAAGGCTTAAGAGTAAGCAGCACCGCTACAACACAGCGCCCTTGTGTGCACTCGGTATGAGGTGGCCTTTGAATAAATCAGGAAATACATGCACACACAAACACACGCTCACTTGTAGGGTGACTTGCGCTTAGATGAGATAATGCACTAAGGCTTGCTGCAGAAGTAAGACTTTTTCCACTTGATCAGGGATGAAGTGTGTGTGTGTGTGTGTGTGTGTGTGTGTGTGTGTGTGTGTGGAGTTAGGGGAAGGACTCTGGCCTCCAGTATTGGCCTGAAATTTTGGTCTCTGATTTTGCTTGGAAATTACATCACCTTCTTACTATTCCATATATCAGAAGCAGTGCTGTCTGCAGCTTCGGTCCCTTCCCACCCACTCCATCGCTGATTACCTAATGCCACATACGTACTATTTACACGTCCTTGTGAGCTGGCCGCCATCTACCTATCATTATCGTTCTGGACTATTCAGATTCTTCTACACTTTTCTAATGTTGATATAAGCTTCACGTTATCACCTGCTCATTGCTGCTTCTGCGCTCACAAACACAGGAAGTAGGGAAAAGTGATCTCTGGGGTCTGGCGTCTGGTCGTTGGTCCGAGATAGACAGGGTGGTTCAAGCATTTCAGAAAGTGCTGGGAATTCCAAACTCGAAGGTCTGGAGAGTTTACACAGAGTGGTGTGAAAAGCAGAACTCTTTGAATGAGTTACAGTTGAAATAGCTTGGAGATAAAGTGACACACAGAGAAAAAACGGCTGGATAGATTAGAGCTGCCTGCAAGGACACAGCAACTCGTATAACGGAAATATAACGCGAAAGCCGAAGGTCACGTTGGATTCCAGTGCTTTTCGCTAAGAACAAGAATCTGATGGCACCGATTGGTACAGAAGGAAAACATTTTGTCACCCGCTTCATTTTCAGGCTTAGTTTAGCTACATTTACATTTACGGCATTTCGGAGACGCCCTTATCCAGAGCGACTTACAACTGAGCAATTGTGGGTTAAGGGCCTTGCTCAAGGGCCCACTAGTGGCAGCTTGGAGGTGGTGGGGTTTAAACCTGTGATCTTCCGGTCCAGAGTCCAACACCTTAACCACTGGGCTATAAACCTCCCTGTTAGTTGAGTCTGTACCTTTGATAGATTCTTGCTCTTGAGTGACAGGAGTAAAACCCAATGTAGCATTCTGCTGTTACACCCATCTACATTTAATTTCTGCTCCCCCCCTATTGTAGAGCGCTTATTTAAGTTACTATAGACTTCCTGTGGGTCTGGGACCGGTCTGGTCAACCGTCGGCTCACTGGACATTCTTATACTATTAATCTCTGTATATCATTGTATGGGAAAATTAGCATTTTCTGAAACACTCAAACACCACAATCGCAATTCTGTTTCATTCTGATGTCTGAACAAATGAAGCGCTTGTGCTGTATTTGTATGATGTATTAGGCTCGCACATAATTGGCTGTTTGCACAACTGGATAAATGTGCAGAGGCTATGAATAAAGTGAATGGTGAGCACATGCAGTATTTAGGCAAAGTGAAGCAAGTGCTGATGTGATCCAGAACACCAAGGTATATCGAATGTTGTCATGGATCAGATAAGTAGTAAAGTGACCTGTTATTTTGCTAAGCTAAATCAGTATTTTATATATATATATATATATATATATATATATATATATATATATATATATATATATATAAAACATTACTAAATATCATAAACTAGATGAGGAAGAGGAAGTCATTCGTTGGTGCTAAACTAATATGCATGCCATAGCAATAGTGTGAGATTCTCTTATATTGGAAATAGAGTGGATTTCATTGATTGTCCATGTATCTGGGAAAACCCTAAGGTCAATGTGGAGTCTCCTGATAACCAAAGTATTACCAAACCTTTTTTTTTTTATAACGGTAAAGTAACCCTAATCTATTTATTTGGTGCAGCAGCTAAAGTAGCACAGGAAGTGTATATTTGGAGTGTCAGAGGCACTTTAGTTGACCTGAAGTCCGCATTTGGCACAGCAGTTTGTTTGTGGGCCAGAGGACGGTCTGTTCAGTGTCTCCCTAGCATAAAACACCTGTTGATTTGAGGGGGAAAAAAAATAAATAATAATAATAAAAAGAAAGCTTCATGATGCAATGACCCCTTCCATCACCAAAGAGGCATGCTTACAGCTGTTCCAAGTCTCCTGTTTTTTTGTTTTCCTTTCAACCTCTGTGATCTAAGGATTAAGCCATAGATTGAACATCTAGTCTAACATAAACATGTTTTATTCATCAGAGGAAGCTGCAGCTGACAAGAGGAGAACGCCTAGGCCTTTCTCAGAGTAGTACTTTTATCTTTTGTGTAAAAACTTAATAAGACATTTATGGCGGAGGTGGAATCGAGAGGGGAGGAGGGGGGGGGGGCTTTGAAAGCCCGTTCCAGTGAGCTTGGGTAAAATGGTTTAAGTGGAATGAGCAGATGCCCAGGAAAGTGTTCACGCCCGATATCGGGCCGAGACCTGAGAGTGTGTCCAGCGGCGTGTGCAATAAACGTATCAGGGTCACAATAGACCAGGGCAGCTGTCCCTGGTACATCACCCTGTGCCAAGTAGGAACTAAACCCAATGAGCTATTGTTCTTCTTTTCTTTTCTTTGATTCAAGAGTGGAAATGTGGCCTAAATGAACCCGTTAACGCTCCGCATTTGAGATTTTATTTTCCATGAACCTTTACTACTAAATGTCCAAGACAATGACCATATATTCAAGCAAAAAAATTACTTGCATGCACCATGACATAGACCATACATAACATGCATGCTATCTTCCTGCTATCACTGCATGCTTGCCAATTAAACGGAACTTGTGCACATCAGCTTCACGGCTGCAAAATAACTGAGGTTAGTGGGCGGGGCTTGCGCTCGGACCTTTCCGATTTGATCCAAGTGCAACATCACCGTAGTGCGAGCTCTTTAGGGTTTCTCATTCGAGTTGCATGGCCCTGGTGTGTTCTAATAATAATAATAATAAAACCCCAATACAACCCGATCATTCGGACCTGTATTTTAGGGGTTTACTCACTGTTATCGGGCGGTCCCTGAATCATGTTGAATTTGTGTATCTCCTTGGCATAGTACTCGGTCTCGGTGTTGTCCTGCCCGCAGCTCTGCTGTCGCTCTCGGCCCAGCTCCTCGATCAGCTCCTTGGTGCTGTTGTAAAGCGCCAGCACCTGGTAAGGCACCTGAGAAGGTCCGAGCGCTTGCGGCGGACTCGTGAGGCGCAGCTTGCTCAGGATCTGCCCTCGGATCGCTTCCACGCGCTTTTTCTTGATGTGGTCAATGTCCACGGTCGTACAAGTGGACAGCGAGAATATCGTGGTCACGCTGTTTAGCAGGAGGAAAAACAAAAGTGCTTTGCCCAGATGCATGATTCTTGCTTGTCAAAATTCAAATAAAATAATATAGATTTTTATATATATATGGAAAATGTCAAATGGCCGAGGAGTTTCCAGTTCAATTTAAGATGCACTAAAGCTGGTTAAATTAAATATCTATATATCCACATATATATTATTGAACAGAGAATAAGCACTACAGCAACGGTTATTATGGTAAATCCCAGACGGTCGGGTGATGTTCAGATTCTCCATGGGATCCCATCTTGTGAGGCTGAGCTGGTGAGTGGGCAGGAAGTGCGCTCCCAACACGCATCCCAATACAATTCCAGTACAAACTGGGAAACTGCTCTACTGGTTCTCAGAGAGTCTCGTCAGCATATTCCCTTCTGCTTGCCGTCTGTTATGAACTCGCTTGTCGTCTTCTCAGTCGTTCTCTCGGCTTCTCCCTCCTTCTCCTCCACCACCTCTTGTCTCTGGCGTCTCGGACCCAGTGGACCTTCGGCGGCTCGCACTGCCTTTATACAGAGACACGCGTGACGTGTAGGGCAGGAGGCGGGACAAACCCGTGCGTGCCTCTGTGTTCCCACACCAGCTCTTATCACTTGTGCAATGATGTAAAGGAAGAGTAATGGTCAAGAAATGCATTGAATCATCATAATGATAACAATGTAAAGAAGTGGGTGCCCACGTGTGTACG
>JACRUU010000012.1:20362197-20402197 GCA_030449085.1 Kryptopterus vitreolus
GTGTAATTGATGCAAACAATCTACTACAATTGCTCAGGATCACAAGCAGCATTTAATCACCTTCACTGCACTCCTTAACAATGATGGAACTGCCATGAATAGACATTTAACGCTACCCAAATGAGGATGGGTTCCCTTTTGAGTCTGTTTTTTCCTCATTCCATCCTCAAGGAGTTTTTTTTCACACAGGTGCCACTGGCTTGCTTTGCAAAGCTAAGAAACAGCGTTAAGCTGGAGGTATTCAGGTCTTATTTATTTCCACAGTGTGAATTTAGACACACAATTCAGCACACAATTGTCTACTTGCGCAGTTTCAGTGTCCAGGACAAAAATGACCCACCACAAAAATGACCCACCACAAAAATGACCGTAAAGGTTGTTCTACGGTGACCTCTATCCTCTGGATAATAGTGAACTAAGAAATAGAATCAAATGGGCTCGAAGGTATATAGTACAGAGATTCTGAGAGGAGGATACCAGTGGGAAGTAAAGTCAAATTAATTATGGCATTATGCCTAATTTGATATGTGACTACAAAGCTCTTTCCTTCTGCGGTTTGCTTTTTCTAATATCAATCTAAAGTCATGTATCTACGTAGCTCCAGTGTAGCAGGCTTGCATCAGCACAATGGCATCTACAGTATGGCGGTTTTGGTTTGTCCCCATTAGTGATGAGAGCTCTACATGGCCTGGCTTTTCTCCACTAGGAATTCCATCAGGGTTTTTTTTTCTTCATCCCCTTCTGTAAACTTCCTAAATTAGACTAAGTTCCCTGATGCAAAAACACGATTCTCGCGCCCCTTTCGACCTTCCTTCTAGATAAAATACATTTTTAGGGGTCTTGTGTGACTGGGCCAGTTGTGGGTCACTCTGCTAGTTTAAAAATATCCATCCATGAGGCATCCACATCCATGAGGCATTCTGGCGAGACAGGCAATACTGTATAAATGACCTACTGTATAAATCTATGGATCGCACATTATATAAACACTATCTACATTATCACACTATATAAAACTAAAATCTAATTATGCTGGCCTGACAGGCATTGTTTGGATCTGATAAGCATTTTTAGTTTATTTGATCTTGTTTAGAGGGATTTCCCAGTGTCCCCGAGAGAGACTCTTGGTTCATCGAACCCGTTGACCAGGATATATATCGCTTATAGTTTTTTACTCTCACATTATGTTTTAAATTTGTGCTATTAGTCAGAAATTGAATATCAAAGAAATGAATATTATAAATGACCAAATTATGTAACGCCTGAAGGAAAAGGAGACGATCCCAGGCTTCAGTGGCCTTCATTATATTGAGCGACATAAGAAGATGCTGATCTTCAGCAGCCTCGCGTGCCTCAGTATTTTTCTCAGAATGGTGGTTTCTGAAATCACGCAAGCCACTGGCAGAGCTGCAAGGCTTTTCCAATGCTTTGTGAATTTCCCAAAAGCATTGTGGCAATTTCTCGAATGTAAGGGCATTAGTTACAGCTATGTCCCAGGAATCATGTGAAATTGTCTCATCAGCATGACTGTGAAATGATTTTATTGTTTATTTTGTTTATATATCAACCATTTATAAGTCAAGGATTACACCAATTACCAGCATCACCGAATGCCAGTCTAAATAACACACATTACGTAGGTTTGGTATTATGTAATGAAAGTAACTTTGCGGCTATAAATTAATTTTCTCAGTGGAAAGTATTCAGGAAGCCTAGAGACAGTGATAAACAGACTGTTGTCATTATTTCATGTGACCTTATTTTTCCCACAATCCTCTATTTCCCACATGCCATAAAATGATTTTTTTTTTTCCCCCTTTTCAGTCTTTATATCCGGTCATTCAGCTTTACATAGCTGTGGTGAACGAGCTCACTAATGGCAGATTATTTATTTCATGTTAAGCTAAAGACATTCCTTCAGGATGCTGGGTCATTTTGACGACCCAATTTGGTAATGTGAAATGCTGTGGGTTTTTCAGACCTATTTGTTGCCCACCCACCCTCATTGCACTGCTCCATCATTCAAAAGTTCCTCTGTTTTTTTGTTGGGTTTTTTCCCCCCCTGTTTGACATCTGTGATCTTAATCCAATTGACTATTTTCAGAATCAAAGAATTAGAATGAGATGGAGCAAAAGGCTGTTTTTCCTGGAGTTCTGTTCACTCATTCCTAGCATTCAACATTCTCAGCAGTCCTGTGTGTAGTTCCCACACTCTTTCATTCTTTCTTTTGCTCAGCTTCCTTCATCTGCACTGAACTCCAGATAGGAATAGATTTGTTAGCACCGGAAACCCAACACACGGTCAGTAGAGCTGATTAGAATTTCGGGGTGATTCGCTGATACATCCTGCTATTGAAATCTTTCAAATAACAGGAAAAATAATAGGAATAAATAGGTGCTTTACATTATGAGAGGGGGATCTCCTCATCTACCATCACTGTGCAGCATTCACCTGGATGATGCGACGGCAGCCATAGTGCGCCAGAACTCCCGCCATAAACCAGATTACTGGTATAGAGGAGACAGAATGATGAAGCCAATGAGTAGGTATGGTGCATGGTTAGGAGGACGTGATAGTCAGAGACCAGTGGTGGCGAATGGTGGAATTTTTAATGACCACAGAGAGTCAGGACCTCTGTTTACCATCCGGTTTACTATGGCTACTATGTTCTGTTATAATCTATTACCTGTAATACTTTTGCAGTCAGATGTAAGCAGTTATTTCTTCATTTTCTATTAAAGTAAACAAGAGTGGAAAAAAAATCCAGCTTGTCCTTTTACAGAATCGGATCCCAACATTTCTTTTATTTAGTATCCGTTCATTAAAAACTCTTTGTCGATGAATTGATTATGAACAAGTACTTCTCAAACCTAAGCTACTGGTATTGGCAAAATACTCTATAGCAGGGATCACCAACCTTTTTGTAACTGAGAGCTACTATGGACACCGAGTCATATAAAGGGCTACCAGTTTTGAAATACTAAATATATTATTATGATTATTAATGATACAAGAATCACTCCCACAACAACGAATAACTACATTTTACATTATAGACGCATCTCACTGATGAGTTGTGCACTTTTTATAGCAAGCCTGAGAGCTACTCATGTGCTCCTTGGGGGCTACCTGGTGCCCACGGGCACCACGTTGGTGACCCCTGCTCTATAGGTCAAGCTCTAATAAAATCTTTTTGAAAACTAAACAAGAATCTCCCACAACAATAGAAATGTCATATGATGTTAGCACTGTTACTACTGGAATAAATGATCATATGATCACAGCTATGATCAAAACTATCATATATGTTTGAATCAGTGATTTGTCTTCTGGCCCCAACTGCTTTCAGAGCTCTGCATTAAGACTCCCTTTTTGACTATTTAGATTTCAGAAGTCACCATTGCTGTGGTATCGCTGTAATTAGTTTTCCATATTGTGGTGCATTATGCTGCTTCTTGCCTTTATATGGTCATTTTACAAACGTTGTTTAAAAAAGCATCAGACTAGAGGTCCAAATATATTGTGGTCTGTCATAAAATTGAGACTTTTTTTTTTGCATCAGCGGTTCACTTTGTCTTTGAATACAGATTGCCTTGTAATTCCATTATTGAAAAGTGTGACAATAAATCGAATTGCTCATAAATGAGCTATGAAAAAATATAATGGTGGTTCATAAATGATCAGACTTTGGCTTATGCTAATTTGTGATATTCCTAAGCACTAGGTTTTTGAAATATTTCCAGATGTCCTTGTCTGGGAGACGCAAAACATCTGCGTTTTTCTTTTTTTTTTTTTCTTTTTTTTTTAATGACTTTATTTAATGCAGAATGCTTTCTGATCCAGCAAGCGAGCTGCAGCATTGTTATAAACAACAATAGCATTTCTGAGCACTATTGCATCTTTAGTGAATCATACACAAACTTAATCAGGGTTTGTTATGAGTATACATTAATAAAAAAAAAAAAACAGTTTGGGATTGTATTGGATATTTTTTTTTGTTATGGTTCCCTGTTGTTTGTGGTTTAAATGACCGTATGTCGGGTCGATTCATGATTGACGTAAATATGGGATGTCAGAAGAACAAAGCATTAGTGCTTTCACCAAAAGAAGCAGATGAGTCTAATTCTTTCTAAAATTCATAGCAGTGTTCTGACAGACATCCATTTTAGTGTTTATTGAAGTGGAGTGTGTGTGTGTGTGTGTGTGTATAAATATATTAATATATTATATATATATATATATATATATATATATATATATATATATATACACCGAGAGAGAGAGAGAGAGAGAGAGATTTATAAAACCAATATGGAAATATTATAAATATCAGTGTGAAAATTATTTAAAAGTATCATTAAAAACTATTATATATTCGTATACAGTAGGAACTTTTTTTCCATCCTAACAGGTCCATAACTGTGGGACATTAGAGACAATTCATAGGGAGTGTCTGCATAGTTTAGTTAATCTGGAGCTTTAATCTAGGAACACATTATTCAGCCAAAGAATGTGTGTCTTTAAAAATGGCCCGATCCTCTTCCAGGTGTCTTAGATTATAGTTTAGTGAGCACGCTCTCTATTGCAGGAGACCCAGTGGCCTAGTCATTTGAAACATGTGTATGATTGAGCCCTTAATAACACTGAATGCTTGTCCTTTGTCCTAACACGTTTTTATATTTTATTTACAGCATAATAATGTGATTGTTATTTGCTAGGGACCTCCACCCAAGCCACCTCGCAGACAGGGAGGATGGGCAGAAGAGTCCACTGGGACCGGGTCTGCCAAGTGAGTTTACACAAATCTCTAACACACATCTCTGGTCCACCTGTGAAAGATGTGACAGTCAACACTGAATGAGCATATCGCTTAAATTTACTGTGGTAAAACATATTGCGAGCATTTTGGTGAGGATTATACAGAGTCTAAAGCTTTGACCGATACTTGAATAAGAAAATCTATGTATACAACGCACACACACACACACACACACACACACTCTAATTCTTAGTTGTAACCTAAAACCTGCTGAAATGGTTACATTCATTATCAGTCTAACCTACAACAAAGTCCTACCCTTTCTGTCTGGAACAAAGATTACAAGCACACACACACACACGCATGCGATCACCCATCAACAAAGTAGGAATTCCAGACAAAACATTAGTTGTTGTCACGCAATCCTTTCAGGTAAGAATGTCTTGAATTTTACACCTGTCTTCTAATGACTGGGATTGGGATTCAGTCCTATATGTAGGTTGTCAGAGTTTGTATGTGTGTGTGTGTGTGTGTGTGTGTGTGTGTGTTTTATTTGTTTGTGGCAGAAGTTCACATTAAGTGTACAACAGATAATCACAGTAAAAAGTTGAAGTACTGATTCCCCTCAAGTGAATGTAAAAAGGTTTGGGCCGCCAAATTTGCTTAAGTAAAAAGTAGCCATAGTTCTAGAAGACTTCTGCTTTGCTCATTGTTAGCTTCATAAGGTATTACTGTGGTGTGTGGTAGCCAGGAAAAACCATGCAATGACAGGAAATAGGTTGATTGACTGAGAATGGCACGCAGTAAGAAGAACAAATATTGACCACGTCACCCAAATCGATAAAAAAACAAGAAATGAATGTAACGTAATGTAATGAGTCTGGTTTGACAATATTAGAAGTATAAATTACAGATATTTGCCTGAAAAATAGTCGATTAAGGTTCGTATACCAGTAAAATCTACTTAATTAACAAAGTATTTAAACTTCAGCTCGTCCCACCTTGGATTACTTGCTGTAGTAAAGATAATAATACAAATCTATGACATTTTGCATATTTGATTAACATGATTTGGTGGGTTTTTGGTGTTACAATTAGAGTAATCTCAACGCCCAAACATTATATTATTATATGTCCATAAAAGTGAATTTCAGACCTTGCGTCATATATCCAGTTCCAAACTGATTGTTTTTATTATTATTATCAACAACAACAACAACAACAACAACAACAACGATAATAAACTATGGTAACTATTATGTTAGTAGGAAGTTACTTTTTAATGGAAAATGCATTGCTTATTTTGTTAGAAAATATTTCAGCTTCACATTCAGATTGCAGTATCCAGTATGAGTCACTAGAGGGCAGTGTTCCCCATGTAAATACAGTAAGTAAACTATGCAGGTTATCATTTGTTGAGTCAAACCATTAGGATACTAATTCTTTGACATCAACAAGACACATGCTTTGCATTTTGCTAAATATATTGCTTATTAAATCGTATTGCAAAAATGAATGCTATTCAGATTGGGAGAAGCCATTGTTTATAAAGCTGCACTGGGTAGTGTGTCAGCTGCAATGTGTCATTTGTTCCAGTTGATTCAGTGCTCCGCTGCTTCACTGCTCCTCTCCTTTAAAACCAGAGGTGCATAAAGTGGCACTCTGAAGTGAACAAGCCGGCTAGATTGGATTCATTTGCATGGTTTTCTGAATCACTGGTCCGTGCAATATCGAGAACCTCTACACATCTGTCTCAGGCCAGGTCAGAGTGTCAGCCCAGTGCTCCTGCCTAACCTGTCTTGATTTTCTCTTTTCTGTGGGGGAGAGAGAGAGAGCGAGAGAGTGAGAGAGAGAAAGGAGTGGATGGAGTGCTGTATAAGGTGTTAAAGCGGTTCACGATGCATTGATCCTGCGCTGTGAAACAAAGTAACTAATGGTCCCCTCTAGAGCAGGCAAGGACTTTTTTTTCTGCTCAATGTCACCCCTTGTGCTCAATCACCGCCGCCCTGCTCACACTAATCCCACAGCAGAAATCCCAGGATTTGCAGATCTATCACTCCTAATTGACACTAACTGATCTGTCAGTTTATTGATGAACCTTTGAAGCCAGGTTGTCACAATATATTTTATCCCTAACAACTTTTTCCAGACAGTTTGACCATGTCTATTGCCTTACCTTACATGAGTCTTAATCAAGGGGTCCTATAATGTGCTTTAAATACGACTCTGCCCGGACAGGACACACACACAGAGGACACCGGCATGAGCGGCTCTTCCTTTACCTTACAATCCAGTATTGAGTCAAACTAGAAGCTGTATTATCCAGCACTGCCATATTTAAGACTATCATAACCAGGTAAACAGATATATTTGAAAAATATTTCTTGTAATGACCCATATGAAACCCGGTCATTACGAATACAAAGACAGTGGCTTTTGAGATGTCTTTTTTTTTTCGGGGGGGAATAATTTAAGCCTACTCCATGTCCCCTTAGAGTTGCTATGTGGCAGATTAATATTTGAAATTAATCTGACTGATTACGTCTAGCGTCTGATGAAACATTGTGATGGGAGTGGTGTCTTTCCGAAATGTTGCACTCCGATACATCTCGCCAGAAACTCATTGGATAGATTGTTACAGATAAAAAAGTATGTAAATCAAAGATTCTGGTCTTAATTCATCAGATCACATGTCAGATAAAGATCGTCACCTTCAAATCACATCCTGCAGACAAACACAGTTCCAGATTGGTTAAAAACATGGTTTTTGGATGGGTCATGGTAGCCCATGGTTTTTCCCTGTCATCTATCTATCATAAAAAATGGGGGGGGGGGGTGGGGGGGGGGGGGGGGGGGGGGGGGGGGGGGGTGTGCTAGCTCAGTGGTTTAAGGCACTGGGCTACTGATTGCAAGGTTAGGAGTTCAAACTCCGGGATAGCCAAGCTGCCACCTTTGTTCCTTGAGCAAGGCCCTTAACCCTCTGTGCTCCAGGGGCGCCTCTGACTCCAGCTTCCAAACAAGCTGAGATATGCGAAGAAAGAATTTCACTGTGCAGTAATTTAGATGTGACAAACAAAGGCTATTCTACTCTATTAAAATACTTTCTAACTTTACTCATTACCAGTTCCTATTTACCAACTAGTTCTCTTAAATTACACGGTAATTACCCTGGTGATTAGGGGTAACATATTCTTCCCCTGAGAGACACAAAAAGCAAACACATATTTCTGATCTTGAGTTTTGCTACATTATATAACAGCTAAACAAGCTCAGATGAAAGAAATAACATTTAGCATATGTGCGTGTTCACAAATATAACAATGATTACATTTTCAGAATCAGGATTCAATTTATTGCCAGGTAGGTTTGCACTTACAAGGACTTTGTTTTGGTGATCGAAGCTTCCTGTTGCACATATTTCTGTTGGATTTAAATAAAAAGTAAAGTAAAAGAAAGAATAAAGGGGCATTTCACATTTTTATGAGAGAAAAATATAGAGCATTATTGCACTGAGAAGTGCCGGTAACATTATTATAGCACGTATTCCTATTTTACAGAGCAATTGCATTTAAGTGTTTATGAGGTAGGAACTTTATCTAGTGTTTATCTATTAATTATGTAATCACAGCGAAACGATTGACCCTAAATCTTCTTATCTTCTGGTCATGTAGAATCAAACCTATTCTGTGCAGATTTGAAAATTCCAAAAACTTTTTTTTGCATTATTCTGTATGTAAAGCATGTATGTTTTTTTTTGTAGAAATTAATCTATAAAAGTCATTTTGAATTGTTGATAAATTCATGGGCTGGGAATAAAAGCCCCTGTATTTCCAACCCAGTAGGGGGCACTAAACCCTAAGAGAACCGTTTCTGTTTCCACTGTACCTGATTAATCAGAATCAACACTGATTTTGCTTTATCTGCTTTAATCAGCGCATGGTGCCCTGAGTGGGCTTTTGCTCTGGTCAGTGTCTTGTTTCAAAGTGCAGAGGGCAAACCTAAAGTGTGGTTCCTACTTTTTTCATTCCGTTATTGGCCTGTGATGCAGATCTCGATCTTCTCCTTTATCTAGTTTATCTCGTACGCACTTATTAAGATGAGGTTGGAACAAATTGTCACAATTAATCAAGTTGTTAAATTATAGAAGGCTGATAATAGGGAAAATTATGCTGTTTGTTTAATAAGGGCTGAAACACTTGTATCCACAAATCTATCCACTTAATCATTAGTGGTGGGGCGATGATGAAAGAAAAAAAAAACCCTGCATTCGATAAGAAAGTATTGTGCAAGTGAAAAACCGTGTTGTTGATTATTTTAACCTTTTCTTTGTTTTCTTCTTTAAAGAGCTGGAAGACGACAAGGTGCCGAGGAGGTCGAGGAGTAAGTTCATACTTTTCCCTTTATTTTCATTCAAGTTTTATGACTGCTCAATACTGCTGATTAAAAAAAATAAATGCGTCTCTTTTATAAAAAAAAAAAACAAAACAAAAAGGAACAGTAGAACAGACCTCTTGTTTACGTTCGCCGCTATAAAAAAAGGAAATTGCCGTTGCTTGGAAATTGTCCTTGGTTGCAACTAATCCTGGCATTCCAAGAACAATCACTTAGCCTGATTAAAAGACATCATGGTGGAGTTCTCATCACTTTAACCGAGCTTGGGGAGGAGGCTTGCGAGGCATTTGTCTTTTTTGAATGCTTGCACCACTTTACCTGTGCCTGCAAGCCATGTAGGACATAATTACAGCACGAGAGATTAGCGCGGAAATTTCACCGCTAAGTAACAAGACGCTTTGCCTTGGTGATTAACAATTCCATAGCCTTTGCTCTAACAGACACCTGTTGTTGTTGTTGGTGTTGTTGCTGTATAGCCGCCGGTTAAGACCCCAGACCCCCAAGGGCTCAGATGATGAAAGCGGTGAGTATTCCTGTACAGTAGTTCCTGTAGTGACACTTCTCAGCTCAATGCTTTTAACACAGATTGTTAGAGTACACATCTACTCCATTGTTCCATTACAGAAGCCTAAGAGTAGCCTTTGATTGATCGCAGTGCAAATATATAACCTGGGTTCATTGAGAATTAACTGCAAATTTGTGCTCTATATTTTTTTTCCCCAGACTATGCAAAGAATAAAACACAGCAGGGTGCTCTGTTGTAGGAAAGTAATCAGTGACGGACTGGTACGACGCAGTCAAATGTGACTCAGGTTCCTATACCCACATGTCCTAAAGCGTTTTATTCCTCTTATACCTAGCAATTTTTTAATAGTTAAATTTTTTTCATCATTATTATTATTATTATTATTATTATTATTAATAAGAAAAACATGCACATTATTCAAAGGTTGCTTGTCATTGGCAGGAACCTGTTACTTACACCTCAAGGGGAAGGGTGAGAATTCTCCGTACCTATAACCGTACAGGTCATAACGTGAGTGGCAGCACTCATGCATGTGTTCACTCAAACTAGTCCCTGCCTGAAGTATCTTCCACTGGGAGCATGGCTTCCACAGTACCCTGGAGCTCTTGAGGTCCACTACACAAGTAATGTCAGAACTTTGAGCAAAGCACAGCCTGGAATAATTGTTCCAATTTTTCTACCAAGCAGCAGGGGAAATAAGGGCTGAAATTGCCAAAAGTAAAGAGGCGGGGGGGTGAAGAGCAGTGCCACTGGTTGCACCGGTTCAAAAGGCAGCACTGGTACAGTTGTTCAAGTCAAAGGTTCTCAGTTCAGATGCTTTAAATTGCCCGGACAATATAATTATTGCATGCACACTTCAGTTATGTAGTTACTTCAGTAGTTGCTTCGTTAGTGTCACCATCAACTATTAAAGAAATGATATCATGAATGTAAGTAATCTTTTTAAACAACAGACATTATAATATATAATTATAATAACTTGAAGAACATTAACATCATAACTTGGATTTTGAATACAATTTCCTGGAGTTCTGTTACATTCCAATACATAGCTACTGGCTCTGTTTAATATCCAAAATTGATTTGACAACATGAACTTAAAAATCTATGAAACTCAAATATAAATCGCTTTGAGTGAAACATTAAGAATTGTAAAGGCGGCGAAAGAAATTCTAATAATGAGCAATTAAATGTGTGTAATAGCCACCACTCGGAGCTCCTCTTGTCATTGTAATATTAATCTCATGATGTCGCAATAAATTTAGTATTAAAATAGCTATATATTTTTTTTTCTATCTCTGAGTTCTGTACATTCTGTATTCAAGAATAATTGACCAAAGTTACACAGGTGTGTACTGATGTCTGCTTTCTCAGTCATTTAAAAAATACAGAGATGTTATAATATGCTCTGAACGGTATTCTTTATGTAGATCTCTTCAGTTAGTGCAAATCTGACTTTGGACTGTAGTGTAACTGTATCACTAGTCATTGTCATTTTATCATTAAGGCCTTAACAAGCCGGTCTAATATATAATATCAGGTTCACGAACGCATGCCTGCGGTATGTCGGGATGCTGAGAAACCCTGCTGCTTTTGGGAAATAGGGCTTAGAAGATGACTACCTTGTGAATAGTGAATGCCATTGGCTGGGTTTACTGGGCTCTAAAAGCAGCCCCATGCCCACGCCGGATGTGTGTGTGTGTGTGTGTGTGTGTGTGTGTGTGTGTGGGCATGAATATAAAATAATATTTGCAGTCTTACTGTTCCAATTACTCCACTCGCACTGTATTTTATCTGAGTAAATAACCTTGGTGGGCCTATTGGATAGGAGGTAAACAAATCTTAAATGCTGGGAGGTGCAGCCTTGGTTTTTGATGGAGTCGTCATATTAGCTTGTATTCAGCGACCCCTACTTCTCCCTTGACCTCTCATAATAGGCTGCATTGGAACCTCATTTAAAAACGTTGTTTTGCTTTGGCCACTTAATCATGGCGTTTGCATACACAGAGCTAAGCCCTCCATGTTTCACATTGAACTCTCATAGAATTGTGTTGATAGTGCATTATTTGCCGAGATGAGGGGAGGGTTGGGGGGCAAAAGAAAAAAAAAAAAAAAAAAAAAAAAAAAAAAAACAAGCCCGGAATCTATTTGCGAAGAGCCGGACGTAGAGGCTTTTTGATGTCACTGCGCTAAGACCATTAAATTTGATTGGGGGTCCAGGGGGGACAGATTCTGCTGAACGCACTGCTTTGGAAATGAGAGGACAAAGTGTCACCCAGGACCTCATGAATATGAAGCAGCACTCAGCGCGCGCCCGCATTTATTTGGATATCAGAAACACAGATGAATCTTGTCAGTGACTAAACGAGGCTGGCATTTTTAATTAGATTTAATTAAAAAGAAAAGAAAAGCAAGAAGTTATCAATGGAGGCGTAAGAGGGCTTGTTATCAGTGTCAGGGTGATGGAATTTAGCAGGAGTTGCATGGTGTGTCGCTCTGACCGAAGCTGTGGATTCCAAAAAAAAAAAAATCCCCAAGAATCTGTCTTAGTTAGTCGAAGGTGTTCAAAAATAACTATCCATTTAGTTACATTGATGTAGATTACAGAGATCTGTGGTGTCATTAAAAAAATTCCTTTACTTGCATGTTTTTGTCTTTAAAAAAAAAATAAAAATATGAAGGATGATAAAAAGAAAACCAAACTTTTTTTTTTTTACTTTTATTACTTTCATATGTTCTCAGCCATGTGATAAATGACTCTCTTTTGATGAGAAAGCTGAGGTGCAACAGAGCATCATGTTTTTTTTTTTTTTTTTTTTTTTTTCCAAAAGACAAATATTAATTTTCATTTTATACATGTTGTGTCAACGCTAAATGTACGTTTTTATCTGAATAACATGCAAAAATTTCCATTAATCAGAGGTTTGAATATATTAAATGAACCGCACCACATCCTCTTCTCCTTTGGTTTAGGACTCTTTCACACTCCCCAACATACAGCCACTAACACTTCCTCACTCTACTGAAAGTCCATCCAAATGGGTGGGTTAGTGTGGGTGTGTGTGTTAGGGGGCTGTGAAAGTTTGCCCTGTCCTTCTTTGGGAGCAACGCCATGCTCTGTCCTGTTGAGTTTTGCCAATTAAAGTGGGTTCCCACTGTTTTGAGCGGCGGGCAGGCAGCTCCTGGCACTGCGGCTCCTGCCAGGGCGCGCCGTGACTTCCGACCCCACACAGATGGGCACACCTGGAGGCTAGCCCATACCGATCGGGCACGCAGGTCACCCACTCCAGCCCGAAGGGTCCGTAGGGTAGCCACTAGTGACAAGGCCCAAATGCTGGGGTAGTGGGGGGTAAGGTGGGGTGTGTATGTGGTGTGGGGGGGTTCGTAGAGGGTAAGGGGGAGGCACTTTTTTCAGGGAGCCCCTGGCCAGCGCTCTGCCTCGCAGCAGGAAGAGATGCCGCCTTGCTCACTGAATATTCATGCCCGCATGGTCACTGTGACAGGGGGCAATGAGGAAGAGGATATTAGAGAGAGAGAGGGAGAGATGGAGGAGTCGGAGGGAGAGAAGAAGCAGGCGAGGGAGGGTGGGAATCAAATGCCAGTTCACATGCAATATAAACAAAAATTAACAGAGGAGACAGACGGCATCTGTGAAGCCTTATGATTCAAGGGATGTGAGATATGTTGCAGCTTTCAGTAACACCCAGCAGTAGCAAGCAGCATATGGCCAGGCTTGTTCCAAGGGCTCCAGTGTTTGTTTGTTTGTTTGTTTTTTCCTTTCCGGAAAAGTTTGCAGAGTGTTTGTGCTCACAGTACAAATCACTACCTTTTCACCTTTTTTTTTTTTTTTTTTTAATCCCTAACCTGGGCCACTTATTTGTTTCTTCTCAATTAGTATCCTCGATTGAATTGCAGCTTTCACCAATAGAACATGCCTGTATGTATGTTAATGCCGATGCGTATTTTTCTTAGATATCCCCGTGATCCCCGATCTGGATGAAGTGCAGGAAGAAGACCTCACCATGCAAGTGGCCGCACCACCAAGGTACCTAGGATATTTCATTTGTCTTGTATAAAGTTTGACCGTGATGTCATGTTATGGGTCATAAGTGAACTGTTAATATAGCAACTAAAACCCATGAGAGTTATTCTTCTGTCATGCAGACCGATCTGATGCAACTAAGCTCCTATTTGTGAGGATGTTCAGCTTTCAATAAAGTCTGTCTATTCTCAAAGACGTCTCACAGTGATGTCACTGGTGCTGGCAGTGGTGATTTTATTGATTATTAATTTTTTTTGTTAAATACATTTTTTTCAGTTATAAAAGTATGCATTTATATATATATATATATATATATATATATATATATATATATATATATATATATATATATAATGCATTGCATATATATGCATTTTTTTCAGTTTTTCAGTTATAAAAGTATGCATTTTTATATATATATATATATATATATATATATATATATATATATATATATATATATATATATATATATAATATATATATATATAATAATGCATTGCATATATATGCATTGGCCTATTGAACTTTTCATAAGTAAGTGCTGCATGACTGTTCAAAATGAAATTCCTTTCCTGTACTGTTCATTTATTTTTTTCCTCCATTGTTCTTGCAAGGCCAGTTGTGTTGTCTCTAAATGCTGCACAATTCGATATTCTCCCTATTTCTTCACCCTTCACTGTTTGTATTGTCATTTGTTCTTTGTCCAATTTGATCCTTTTTACATTCTGATGTAAAAGTCTGGAATTTATACATTTTATAGAATATACACATTTATTAAAATTGTTGTCTGTGCACCACCACTAAATAACTGGCCTGAACTCTGTCACGTTTAGGTTATGTTTCTCTGCCTGGTTCTTGTGCACCCCTGGAACTTTTTTATGCCATTTTTCTATTTTTAAATCACCCGATTCATTAAGTGAATAAATGACTTCAAAACCAATCACTGTATATTTAAAAGCTCCATAAAAGAGTCTTCTACTTGGAAAAACGTATTATTTATTTAATATATATATTGCTTAGAATTCATTAGAGTCTATAAGGATTTATTGCACATCTAATAGAAGAAAGCCTATACATTGTTAGTTGTTAGTAAATAATATAAGTGAAGCAAATCAGAGTGCCATGCCACATGTTTTGGGGCCCGTCCGACCGATTCTGTTACTGAACGCCCTTTTTCGCCCGCTTTAGCTCGCTCTGTGTGTTGTGTGTGAGATAATATCCACATTGAAGTCATCGTGAGGGCAATGGAGCGTGTAATGTGGCGTAAGTAGGACTGGCATGCATTGCTAGGCTCTGGCTACTATTATAGTCTCACTCTCAGTATCATACACAAATTGCAGATAAACACCAGGCTTTCAGTTTGGACGTCTGTGTGGCTTTAGTTTATACCTGTGCTTCATAATCAAGTTGGCTCATTGTCAATGTGTGGTGTAATATCCAAATTACTGAATATACTTTCATGTATATTCTTACATATTGTTATCATAGTACAGCGTTGTGTCGATATTGATTGGGCGGAAAGTATTAAGTGGAACAGAATGTAGTTTTGTGCAGTGACGGCTAATTCATAGAGCAGATTCTCCACAATGTGAAATAGATTTATTGAAAATAATTGTTATTTAAAAAAGAAAATGATATTGGGAAAATCTCTGTAAGACATTTAAACATGTATAAAAGGAGTCTCTGGTCTCTTTGTGACTTTGTGAAATTTGGCATTGAATAAAAATTTTAATATTTGGTAAACTGGCATGAATACGGATAAACACATATGCATGAGCGCTAAAACAACACATTTATAAGTCACTATGTCATTGATTATTTTCTTATAACAGCATTCTTTAATATCTTTCTTATTAGTGCTGAAACTGCTGGTTGCCATTATCGTTATTTTTGCTTTATCTCTTTGGACCCTTTTTTCCCCCTTTAACAATATGAAGCATATTTTAGCTTTAACAATATGAATTTATTGTAAATAAGATGTAATATTTAGTTGAATTTCTGTCATTTCTTCAGTATCCAGGTGAACCGAGTAATGACCTACAGGGATCTGGACAATGATCTTATGAAGTATTCAGCGTTTCAGACTCTGGTGAGTCTCGATTCAGTCGCTCACTGATTTTGATTCTGTTTATTTCCATTTCATTAAGAACCAATTTATTCTGTTCTGGCTGATTTTGGGTTAATGGATACCATGTGCTATTGTTCCAGGATGGCGAGATTGACCTGAAACTCCTCACTAAGGTATTAGCACCAGAGCAAGAGGTGAGAGAGGTGAGTGAAGTTTCTTTAAAAAAAAAACATCTTTAAAAAAAAAAATTTGTTTTACTCCTGGGTTGACCAGCTGCTTCTGGGCGACCAAAATGTATGGGGGGGGCCATGCTGTGCCTCTGAGGAACGCGAGATTTATGAAACATTAACTTCCACTCTCCATGAGCGGCATTCTCTGTTTCGTGTCTTGTTTTATGATCGCCTCACTCGTTCGCCTCGTGTTCGTTCTCGCGCTCGTTGTCCTTGCTCTGGCTCTTTATCTTATTCTTTCCTATCCATTTCGTGTCCTTCTCTCCATTACTTCTGGCTTTCTCTTTACCTCTTGTGCTCTATGTGCAGGAGGATGTTGGCTGGGACTGGGATCATCTATTTACGGAGGTGTCCTCCGAGCTGCAGACGGAATGGGATCAAGGAGAGAGAGAGGAGCAGTCTCCTCTTCCTGTGGCCTGAGGATAGATGACTTTCAAAGAAAGGCCAGTTCATTACTCACTGGGGGGGGGGGTTTGGGGGGGGTTTCATCTTCTGCTCTACACCTGCATATATGTATGTATAATAATATTGTTCATATTGAATTTTTTTTTTTCTTTTTCACCTGAGGAATTGTTCTAATGTACGTACAACATTTTCATATTAAACTCAAACCCTGAAACCCATTTCACTTGTGTTTTCCTAAATTCATTCAGTCATTCCGAGACCTTTCGTGTCAGTCATATTATTTGGAGAGAGCGTTTGTGGGATCACGTCCAAGGTTAATGAGCAGGTAAGCTGAAATCCAGTTAATTGGTTTAAAATGAACTTTACACATCGGAGGAACACAACCTTATCATTATTGACTGCACCATTGACTCTTTCTGTGCGCTCTTGGCCAAAGCTTCCACTTTCTGCACAATTATCTCAACCACATTGAGCTAGGATCCTATTGACATCACTGGGATTAACATAATTAAATGTTTGTATTAGGTCTGTAAATCACACTCTAATTATGAAAGGTTAAAGGATTAGACGTTGTTCTACAATGGGGTCTTTTTTTAGTTGTTCAATTGGTTGTAATTGGTTTATTAAAATGAAATTCCTAAAGGAAAGTGTTAAAAAGTTTTTGATGGGTTTTAATACAGACTTAAAACCAATCAGAGTTAGACGTAGTCTTATTGTAGACATTTACATCAATGCCATTAAATGAATTATTATTAACTAGAGTTTGGTAATATTTATAGTAAAATTTATAGTACTGGAAACTCAACTTGTACATGTTTGTAAATAAACACCACATAGAGTGAAGAAAAAAAATCAATGTTAATTCTTTTCTTAAAAGAATCAGGTTTCCTAATTTTCACCATTTAACAGCTTGTCGTATAAACTTGTTCATTTAATTACATTTCCTGCCAGTGGCAAAGTAGTTTCTGTTTTCATATAAAATCCGCTGGTATGAATATAATAATAATAATAATAATAATAATAATAATAATAACAATAACAATAATAATACAGGAAATTACGTTAGGAAAATTAATAACCCGAGCAACCTTACTGACTATCTAATACATTTTCAGTGTAAACATGTGCACTGCATGGATTCAAAGCCACCGACTGAACAAAAGCGCTAACTTAGCTTGTTTCATCTCATATCTCATCCCCCACATCACCTAAACCTTAAACTCGTTATCGTTAACATGCACAGATTATGGAAAGACATTAAACGTGCTGATGTAGTTACATTTTGCTGTATCATAACGATACAAAACATTTCACAACAACACAAATGGTGAAAAAACAGAAACATTTGCAATATTTTGCAATAATTAGCCTTAGACATTGTACACATATTCAACCATTTCTATGTTTTCTGTGTCAAACTGAAATTCTAAAATGACTATATTTATAAAATATTGATTTGGCACAGCTGAATGAAATGCCTTATGTATATGTATTGCCAAAATCTCTCTTGTCTGCAGCAAACATTTAATACGTCTTCTTCTGTTCTAATTGTACCATTATAACCTGTTTATTCCAACCCTCATAAATACAGTTTAGGAGGAGAGGGTTCATGGCGAGCTTTAAATGCAGCTCTAAGCACAATTTTTTTTTCTTCTTCATTTCCTGTAGAGCTTGCTTATTTTTTGTTTGTGCTGATACTGTTTTTTGGTTGTTCCATTTAGTTGTAATGTCAAGCTGTGATTTATCTTTTGGGGGTTAGTTTTAAGTTGAGAATGTTTGTACCGCGAGTTTAATTGTGAAAAACCTCTTCATCTGTCACTAAATGAAACATCAGGTTTATAAAAAAAAAAAAAAAACCTGAAACAAACAAACACCGTCGACACGTTCTGCTTTGTTTTTCCATCTCTGTGCCCAATGTCCCTCTCTCTCTCTCTCTCTCTCTCTCTCTCTCTCTCTCTCTCTCTCTCTCTCTCTCTCTCCAGCTCTGCTTCACTTTTTCTCTCCATGTTGGCTTATTTAGCCACCTTTAATGAATTCTGCCCATATGCCCCGAGCAGCTGCCGTGATGCCCCTTCCTCTCTCCCCTGCCGAGCTGTGAAGTGCCCATCCATGTACAGACAACCTCTAGCTGTCTCTCTCAGGGATGGCAGTGGCTGCCACTCCTCTGCTGGCACGGGGCCGCCGGTGTGTTTAGGCGAGCGGCGTGCAGGCAGGCCGCTCAGATTAAAGCGCTGTGATAGCGGGGAAGTGACCCAGCCCAGACGAGCAGCCCGAGCACCGGCCAGTCTGCTGGAGGATTAGGCGACAGGGATGCACACAGACAGAGGGAGAGGGAGTGATGCTTGGCATGAGCCTGTGTCCAGCTCCTCAAAGTGACCTCTCTCTCACTCTGTTCCTTGAAAACAGCTTCTGTCTTCCTCTAGCTCAGTTACTATCTGTCATAGTTCAGTAGTCCTGCACGGCAAAAAACAAAACAACAAAACAACAAAACCTCCCCCGAATGCCGTTCTGTACGAGTTACACACACAATGGTGGCATACTTTACCATAGCTTTTCATTCAAGCAAACCATGCTATATTAAGAGCTGCTGTTGTTCACTTAGTAGCAACAGTAAAATGCTTCATTGTAATGTAGTGGATTTGTTGCTGCGGATTTACTATACCGCAAAGTTCCTATTTTTGCTTGCTCGGAAAACACAGCATGCATTTCACAGCGAGATCGTATTTACCTTCTGCTACAATAAGAACATCTATAAAAAGAACATACTATAAAAGAGGACATTTAATCTCCAAAGAAAGTCCCCAGATCATCTGAACTCAGTTATCATCCGGGTCTTTATTTTGTGAATGGAATCCAACTATAAACATCAGTCATCAGGTTTACTGTATCTTTGTTTCCTGCCCATTATCTGTTAAACCTTCAGAAACTGTCACCTCGGTTTCATAAGTATCATTTAAAGTAAGCAAATGATATTTGTAAAGATAGCAGCGTAAGGAGCACAGATGTTACTATTACTTTATTTATATTTAAGTTATTGCATTGTACATAACGGCTGTTAAATTTAGGGGGCTTTGTAATTAGGGGATTATAATTTAGCGATAACTGTCAACTGTCTGCACTGCCTTTACATCATTAAAAGGGTAATAATAAAATCAGCGACCCAAAGGCCATACATCAAATACTAAGGGGTCCACAAACCTTAATATGAGATCATTCAAGTCAAATGTTGAGATGATTTGAAAGACAGAACCCAACCATGTGTTTTCCCAACCATGATGCATTTCAGTTTTATATTTTATAGCATTTTAGACATTTAATGAAAACAAATTTTTTTTATGTAGATTTGACATTCTGACACTTGGGCTCCCTTTTTTCCCTCCAGAAGCTCCCCATGTTAATGCAGCTCTTTTGTATTTAGTCCTAAGATAACATCAGTATTTGGCTTGAGTAAACAATCAAATCCCTAATGCTGGTGCAGGCGAGCTGACTACTGCTCCTTCCTCAGCACTGTTTTTTTTTTTTTTTTTTTTTTTTTTTAATGGAAACGATGGCCAGCAGAACAAATGAGACGGGAAGTAATACATTTTTAATAACGGATCCAAAAAGGAAAAAAAAAACAAAACTTGGATTTGACTGTATGTATTTTGATACAGCAGTACATTTAATTGCCAGTCAGAAAAGGAGATAATAGGCTCGAGTGCTTTTCTAATATGCTGAGCTGCTGACAGAAGTTTCTCCATCTTATCTGGTCTCAATATCTGCCTTCCATAAGACCCGAGGCAATATATGGCCATGTAATTAAAGTGTTAAGAAAATGTGGAGATGTAGAGATAGCTGTTGTCTGATTTTGGGCCCCCCTTCAGGGCTCAGAGTGAGTGGTGAGGACAGACATGAGCAAGTGTGGAAGTCACGGGATGTTCGGAGCGCATGCTGCTACCTGGCACTCCGTGTCCCATTCACCAAGGTGTACGTTACTGTAGAGTGTGTGGTGGAGCTTTATTAAAGGAGGCGATGTGCTGTGTCATTGTGACATTTGAACACCGAGGGCAAAGGTCAGCTTTGATGAGGGAGATGTAATATATCATAATACGCATTAAGAACAGAGCGAGTAGTAATAGCTGTCCGCTTTAAAGGTTCGAAACTCGTGTTAATAAGAGGCCTCGTGAGTAATTCGTTTTTAATTTCGCCTTTTTAAGTAATACAATAACAGATGAGGAATCACTTTGATGAATAACATTTCAAGTGAACACAATTTATGTAAGTTGTTTTGACCTAAAAAGAGAATCTCATTCATGTGAAATACATTTTTTATTTACACTTAGTTTATTTTACTCAGTTAGTAGTCTATGTCAATTTTTAGATAGTAAAATAGTATAAGGTAGCATGTAGTAAATTGTGGTTAATAGATGTCCTTGAAAATATTTGGTATAAAGAAAGGCTAAATAATTTGGCAGATTAAACAAGTTTACATCAAATGTCAGCATTTTGTATCATGCTAAAGATTTTATAAGTAATTAAAAATGCTGTTCCCTGTTAGATATGTCAAAACAGCATCGTGGTAGAACCTGGGTGTGACTTTCTCTAGTGTCTAAATCTTAACTAAAACAGATGAGTGGCAGCTTTTATTCCCAAATGCCTGGTGACTACAGTAAAACCCATTATATAGGCACACTGCAGGTTCTACCTGTGACGAGTGATACGATACTACAGTACTATACAATATAGTGCAAATACAATATTGCACATTTAATGCAACCTTTCCTGATAAGAAAACATCCTTTTTGGAAGTATGTGTATTTTAAACTAATTAATAACTAATGTTTTAATAAACTCGTTTTTACTTCATCTAAAATGTTATGACTTGATAAGAGTTATACAAAAGTATTCATTCATTCATTCATCTTCTACCGCTTTCCAATCTTCTCTCGGGTCACGGGGATCCTGTGCCTATCTCAGACGTCTATGGGCATTAACGCAGGATACACCTTGGATGGAATGCCAACACATCACAGGGCACACACACACACATTCACACACTAGGGACAATTTTCCAAGGTGACAATCAACCTACCGTGCATGTTTTTGGACCGGGAGGAAACCGGAGAACCTGGAGAAAAACTCCCTGAGGCACGGGGAGAACATGCAAACTCCACACACACATGGCTGAGACGGGAATCGAACCCGGACCCTGGCGGTGTGAGGCGAACGTGCTAACCACTACGCCACCGTGCCCCACAAAAGTACTCATACCCCTTAAATATTTCCACATTTTGTCACATTGAAACGTAAATGTCTTTTATGTAGGGATTTTATTTGATATCTATGTAATATGTGTTAAAGATTTTTACAAATACAAATCTAAAAATTGCCCCTTTCACTCGGATACCCCGAAAATAAAATTCTGTGCAATCTACTACCTTCAGAAGTTGCCTAATTAGTAATTAGAGTTTACCTGTGTGTACTTTAACCCCAGTATAATTACAGCAGGCCTAAGAGGTTTCTTGTTGGAGAACATTAGTGAGCAAACTGCATCACGAAGACTAAAGAACACACCAGGACAGGTCAAGAATGAAGTTGTGGAGGATCAGGATGAGGTTATAACAACGAATCCCAAGCTTTGAGCATCTCACAGAGAACCGTTCAATCCATCATCTGAAAATGGAAAAAGTGTGGCACAACTTCTATTATACCAAAACACGGCCATCTGCCTTTACTGACGTACCAGGCAAGGAGAACATTGATCCAAGAATCAACCAGAAGGCTCGTGGTAACTCTGGAGGAGCTCAGGTAGGACAGTCTGTCCACTATTAGTTGTGCACTCCACCAGATCTGGCTGTTATGGCAGAGTAACAAGAAGAAAGCCATTGTTAACAAAAAAGAATAAGAAGTCCCGTTTGTAGTTTGCCACAAGTCATGTAGGGGACACAGGAAACATGTGGAAGAAGGTGTTGTGAGACCAAATTGTTACTACTTTTTGGCCTACATGCAAAACAATATGTGTGATGAGAACCTAACACTGCAACATGGTGGTGGCAGCATCATGCTTTGGGGATGCTTTTCTTGAACAGGGACCGGGAAGCTGGTCAGAGTTGATGGGAAGATGGATGGAGCTAAATACAGGGCAATCCTGGAAGAAAACCCATTAGAAGCTGGAAAAGGACTTGAGATTGGGGCAAAGGTTCACCTTTCAGCAGGACAACGACCCTAAACATACAGCCAGAGCTACAATGGAATCGTTGAGGATCAAAGCATATTCATGTGTTAGAACGACCCAATCAAAGTCCAGACCTGAATCCTACTGAGTATCTTTAGCAAGACTTGAATATTGCTGTTGACAGACATTCTCTATCCATTCTGTTTCGACTGGAGCTGTTTTGCAAAGAAGAATGTGCAAGTATTACAGATGTGCAGTATTGCACTGGTAGAGACTTGCAGCTGTAATTGTAGTGAAAGGTGATTCAACAAAGTAATGACTCAGGTGGGATGAATGCACAGGCACGCCACACTTTTCACATTTATATTTATAAAAAAAAATATTTAACATCATGTATGATTTTTTTCCTGCACTTCATAATTATCCCATACTTTGTATTGATCTATCACATAAAAGGGGCGCCGTATCATGGCTGACCCTGCGCTCTGACCCCAGCTACCAACAACAAGCTGGGATATGCGAAGAAAAGAATTTCACTGTGAAGAAAAGTAATGCTGTAATGTAAAGGATATGTGACATTATTATTATTCATTAAATTTGATTATTATTATTATTATTATAAAATCCCATTTAAATTTGTAGTTATAACATGACTAAATGTGCAAAATATTTGTTTTGCAATACGCAGCAAATTGACGGTATAATTTCAGAAAACACAACATATACATAAGATACATAACATATCCCACAGTGTCCCAGCACTCATTTATATGTTTAACGCTTCTGAGATTCTAAAGAAAAGTGTTTTTTTTTAATCGCAAAATTGCAAAATACATACAATTGCGGTGTATTGTGAAGAGCGGTAGGATATGTGTAGGATAAAACTCATGTATTCTACACACACTGATTATAATAGTTACGTTTTTGATTTCACAAAACAGCTGAATGATGAAAAATGCTTTTTTTTTTTTTTATTTTGCACACATTTGAGTATTTTGCATAAAAAGTGTGCGTGTGTGAGAGAGACATCGTCGTCTGGGACACATTTGAGGAAACAGAACTTTGTGACAGCTTTTTCTCTCTTTTTCTAAAGTTCTGTCTCTTTTTTAGTTCATCCCAGGTGGGCTTAGACATAAAGCGAACAGGCTGGCAGCAGTGCAGAATGCCCCTGGGTATCTGCTCCGTGTCATGTTGTCAGAACACTGGGCCGCGCGTGTTAAAGAGGCAGTAGGGGACATCGATTGGTTTGTATTTCAAGTTCAAAATCATTTAGGTGAGCTTAACTTTCTAATGTAGACCATGCTCCTTATAATAGCGATGTTTCTGCAGGCCTTTGTCCTCTGGTCGGTCAGTGAATACATGAGGCTTTGGTATCTCTATGTGTGTGTGTGTGTGTGTGTGTGTGTGTGTGTGTGTGTGGCACATGAAATACAGCCAGAGCCCACATTTGTCATGTATTTTATTATATGCCCCTCGCTCTTGTCTTGGCTGGACATGTGGCCCCCTTCATTTTTCACATGACTGCTTTCTTATCA
Source organism: Kryptopterus vitreolus (assembly GCA_030449085.1). Taxonomy (NCBI): domain Eukaryota; kingdom Metazoa; phylum Chordata; class Actinopteri; order Siluriformes; family Siluridae; genus Kryptopterus; species Kryptopterus vitreolus. The sequence goes on from JACRUU010000012.1 coordinate 20,386,313, forward strand.
TTGCGGGCCCTCATGGCTGGCCCTGCTGCTGACTTAAAGGCAATAAAACATAGAACGTTCTGTTAAACACGGGGCCACTCACGCCATCCGGAGGCCCTGAGTCACCTCGGGAGGAAATTATGATAATAACTCAGAGCGGGCCGAGCAGAGGTGGAGGGCTGCGGGAGGGAAGAGTGAGGGGGGGGGGGGGGGGGGGGGGGGGGTGGCGCTGACGCTGAAGGTCTGGAGTTCATGTTTTTTTTGGCCGCACATTAGCAGGTCAAGGTGCTTTGCTGCACGGTGCCCTTGTAAAGCCCTCGCAATTTCCCTCATCTCGGACTGCAAGAGGGGGATTTTTATTGCGGGACTGATAGGTGCAAGTTTGAAGGCTATGCCACTGTTTGGTGAAAATGCATCAAACGACTGAAACTTAAGCAAAGCGTGGATGGAAGAATAAAGGCTTAGGGCAAGGATATTCCACAACTGTTTAGAAGGCACGGATTCTTCAAATCCCTGATACTTCTGGATAAGCGACTGCCATGAAAAGTGACATTTAAAGGCTTAACAAGTACTGATCATTCTGTGCTGGTGTAAATAAGGCAATGTAAAGTGATTGCATTTGTTTAACAGTGAGGCTTCATGTAAATAGATTGCATTGTGATAAATAACTCCTCGAAATACATGTGTTTATCTGCAACAAGAAGCTGTTTATATTTGCCCATAAGGCAGTATTTAAACAAAAATAATAACATTTTCCGGGTTGCCATTCATGACCCTTAGAGACTCAACTCCTCAAATAAGTGAAATCGTCTAAGGAACCAAAAGTATGCGGAGACAGAAAAGCAGAGAGAAAGGCTGATATTCCACCTGCTCGTATTCACACAGGCTTTTGTGAGGCATCTGTGTGTACTGCCACTCTTTCTCCCCTTTCCTCCCCCTTGGTTTCTGAGGCAGGTCGCTCCATCTGTCTAAGGCTGGTGGGGGTCTGGGAAGCCCTACTGAGCTGAGTTGAGAGGGCCTTGGGTCCTGGTGGTGCAACGGCAGGGGCCTCACAGTTGCAGGCCAATGCTTTAGCATGGGCTCTCCTGCCAGCTGGCTGAGCTTACTTCCTTACAAGCAGAGAGGTAATGGCCTTCTCACACCTCCTCGCTCTCTCTCTTTCTCCTGTCTCTCCCCGTCAACAAAATTATCAACCGACAACATGGCAACCGACGTGAGCACGACTTTTTTTTTGCTTGATCACTGATCGTTTCTGGTGTACGAGCTTCCAAACAAGCTTGATTATATTATGAATAAAATCAGCTTTAAATGTAAGAGTTCTCTAGAAAGGGGTTTTTAAGACGAAGGAATTCACCTAAGATAAAAGTTGGAGCAAGAGAAGTTGGAGCCGTTAGAAGCTCTGTGATAATGCAGAGCCCCTCTGGACATAACTCCTTCCTGGGCACGCTCAGACCCACGGGCCTCCTGCTGGGATGGAACAGCAGTGGGTGATGTAAAGGATTTGTGCTTGCTGACTGATCTAGTCCTAACTGTCTTTTCCGAGTCGCTCTGGGGCATAGAGGCTGTGGGTTCGATGTAGTAACTGTGGTCAAATCAAAGGCATGTCATGCAGCAGCCCGGCCCTAGATAAGTCATTCTTAGGTGGGTTTAAGAAGCTGAAAATCTTTACAGTTTCATGTGCGATTGCTCGTGCCATTTCACCTTTCAACAAGGTCTTTGGCCGATGCGTGTTTTTGATGGTTTGAATGAGGTGCATGACTGGCTTGGATTCCGTGTACAGAGATAGATAGACTATAGAAAGTTATAAGAAACTTGCGTCTTGATGGACCACCAGAGGCAAAATAAGCCATAAAAGGAAGAAAAAAAACCCAAATAACTTATATGCAAATAATTTTGTATACTGGTAAGAATATTCTAAAATGATCAAATAATTTGTTGTGTAAAACATAGTTCAGTAATAACATATTTAAGCTCGATTTATTTACTTATCTATTGCTAAAATGATCCCTATTGATCCTCCCTTTTACTTGGCTTATCTCCACAACTGTCCATTCAGAAATTCCCAAGGACAAATTCACAACCTCTCCTTTCCCTACTCTATTCATTTTTGATCTGCTATCATGTCCGTCAACATGGACATGATATCACCTTCCTCCGGATTTCTCATTTGATTCGATTTCCCCTCTTTTGGTCTCCCATATACACATATCGATGTAAAAATCACCCCCAGACTGTGTGTCAGTATCAATATAACATGCAGTACCCCAAAAAAAAGAAAAAAAAGAAAAAAAGAGGGAGATAATTGAGCTGACATTTGGAACTAATCCAGCGAGAGAGAAAAAGACAGAGAGAGAGAGAGAGGCCGGGGTCAGGAGGCTGTGACTGAAAGTGATCGGCTAGTCCAGTCCTCCTGACCCCCCCCCTCCCCCCCTGCCCCCACAGTGACCGAGCTTAACTAGCAATAAACATCTAGATATCATTTATTTTAATTCACTCCGTTCTTTGGCTTGGACAGAATGGATTCTTAACCTTGTAAGACAAGGACACCCCTGCCTAGCTTCAGCCGTTAAATTATTCTTCATCCTTCTGCAGACTATTTGTAAGGAGGTGTGTAGGTGTGTGTGTGTGTGTGTGTGTGTGTGTGTGTGTGTGTGTGTGTGTGTGTGTGTGTGTGTGTGTGTGTGTGTGTGTGTGTGTGTGTGTGTTTTGTGTGTGTGTGTGGTGTGTTTTAGGGTTTGAGAGCTGATTTTTGAAAAGACGACTTCTAAACAAGTCTTCTCAACTGTTTCAAAGGGGGAGGGGTGGGGGGGTATAGTCTAGTTTACTTGAACTTAGAGCGGGAGCAAAGCGATGGAGGGGGAAATGACAAGGGAGGGAGAGCAAAGAAACACTGCAGGGGTGAGCAGGCAGGCAAGTGGAAGCAAAGTGGAAAGAGGGAAAGGGGAAAGGAAGGAAGGAGGCAAGTGATAGAAAAGAACACAATTGTTTAAAAAAAAGAAAAGAAAAGCAAAGTAACGAAGGAGAGTGAAAATAAACATAGGGATAAGGGCAAGAAAAAAAAAGAAAAAAAAATGAAGAGAGAGAGAGAGAGAAAGGAAGGAAAAAGAAAATAAGGTATGAAAGAATGAAATGGAAAATCAATTAAATGGGGGAAAAAAATTAATGAAACAATAACAAAAAAAATGGAAGGAAGGAAAGAAAGAAAGAAAGAGGATGTCAGTTGTGGTGGTGATGGGGGGGGGGGGGGAAACGAGCAGCCTCTGGAGTGATTTATTTGCCAAATCAGGACACAATGAGTCGATTATGAGTGCTCTAATAGGAGAGAGTGTTTGGGGACTGGCTAATTGGCTGTGATTGAGTTGCAGGCTGGGAGCCGGGAGAACAGTGGAGCTGGGCGGCGTCTGTCAGGCAATCATCAGCTAATCAGAGTGCTGAAATTAAAACTGCTTGGTTGGGGTTGAGGAGGGGATAATGGCAGGGTCGAGCTCGTGTTTGAACAACTATGTGTATATGTGTGTGACTCAGAGAGTAAACTGTATGAAATATATGTGTCTAATATCGATATCAATAAAGCATAGAGCTTTTTTCGGGGGGTTTTAATATATATATATATTTTATTCGTTGCACATACTTTTAACAATCTGAGAGGCAGATGCGTGTGGTTCCAAATAGCATCACAGATTAATGCCACTGTATGCAATTGCTCTTCATAGGGTTTATTTTAGGACCTGGTCCTGGAGATGCTCTTCACTAGGGGGAGGTGTTTAGCTGTGTTGCTGCACTGGACCTAATCTGTCAGTCCCGTTCGGAATTCTCTGTACACCTTTGAGTCTGCTGGCAAATACGTTTAAGTTTTACACCACTGGCACATTTATTAATCTGTTTATATACATCATTAAAATAAACGTGTTGTTTGAGCAGGAAATCGTACCTTCGGTGCCATAAAATTAAGATATTTTTGCATAGCGTTATTTTAATTAAGTACAGCAGATTATTGTCAGATTAATTGTCGTTATATATCCTCTTCAGTACTGGAGAGTTTGAAATGAATCTGTTTTTATTGATTTTACAGCAGTAAATTCAATCTAATGTGATTTTTACAATTTTTTTAATTAATTCACTCATTCAAAATCACAGAGAACTATACAAATACACACAAAAAATTGTTAGTATATATTTGTTTACTTTACAAATAAAAAAAAAGTACAGGTATAGCTTTAATATCAGAGAAAATAATTGAATGAATATGTTTTACTTATTAGAAGGATATATTAACAATGAATGAATGTCTGGGTCTGAAAACGACAGCAAAAAGAAAATCACAAAAGAAAAAAACACAAATAGAAATATCAAATTGCGACGTCACATTTAGTCATTCAAAGCAATTGCCTTTAATTAGAAATGTCATTAAATATTACTTTCTCCTGCATTTCATGTTTCTCTCTTTTCTTTTCCGCATTAGATTGATAATGAAATATTTCGAAGAATTCTGTCCTGTGCTGTTACTGGAATCATTTCATTTGGAGCAGTGACACTCTGAATAGCAAATCACAAGGCAGCTGATACATAACAGCAACAGTCCGAGGCCTTAATAACGATGTCATCCTCACTTCTGACATCACCCTGTGAATAAAAGCCCCGCCCCTTATTCAGAACCGCGACGAAACGATCACAATCTGCATGAATGTTTATGGCGGATAAATATTGAAAGTTTGATTACTTCATTAGTACAGTGAGTAAATAAAACTAAAAGTAAAAAACGTGACTTTCTGCTCATTCATATGTTTGGAGATTTCAGTAAAAGTTGTTCCGGGTACAGATCGGACCCGGGGCCCCTCCCTAGCACCCCCCCGTGGAGCGCGGCCCCCTGCCCATTTTTTTTTTTTTTTTTTTTTTTTTTGATTTAATTAAAGGGAAGAGGGTGCATCAATTTCAGCGGCGGCGCAGGGAGATGACAGCACACAAATTGAAAGTAAGCATCTCGGCTGGGACGGGAGGGGACCCGCTCATCATTAACATTGAACGCAATTCGGTGCCATGTAACAAGATTAGAAGCATTATTATCATTCCTCCTCTACACACGGCCAGTCTGTCAGAGACACAGAGTGGAAGAGCGCAGGAAGATTTGAGAGAGAATTTATGAGACTTGAAATCTTGTGAGTTTTTCCTAGCCGAAACAATATACACTGCTTAAACTCATCTGTGAACTGAAGAAAACCTCTGCGGCTTACAGTGTTCCAAGGAACGTGTGAAAATGCAGTGTAAATGCACTTGTTTTTTACACGCACAATAGACCCGAATAAGCAAAACTCTTTCTAGGTAAATGCCTGAAGCGTCAAAAGCACTTTTTACGGTGTGATATAAAGCACTTATACATCTAATTGATTACAGTCTGAATCCTCAGGTGTACAGAGGCTCCGTTAATATACCGCAAAGACAAATGAGCCTCTCTGTTGCCAAGTTTGCTCCTTGAATTGGATTATTGATGCAGTTATTGCTATGGATTGTTCTCTATTTGCAAAGTGGCCATTTCTTTAGCAGCTCACATTCAGATCATATATACAGTACTGTGCATAAGTGTGAAAAAATGCTGTAAACAAAGAATGCTTTCAGAAATATGAATATTTTTTGTCAATTTACAAAATGCAAAGTGAGCGAACAAAAGAAAAATCTAAAACAAATCAATATTTGGTGTGAGTATCTTTTGAAGAACTAGAAGTAGTGGAAGTGATGCACGACCCCCACAGAGCCCTGATCTCAACATCATGCAGTGTGTGTGGGATTTACATAAAGAGACAGAAGGATGTGAGAACATCTACATCCACATAAGATCTGTGTTTACTTCTCCAAGATGGAACAACCTACCAGCCGAGTTCCTTCATAAACACTGTGTGTAAGTGTACCTAGAAGTATTGCTGCTGTTTTGAAGGTAAAGTGTGTTCACACCAAATACTGATTTGATTTCCAGTTCTCTTTTCTTCATTCACTGCATTTTGTTCATTGATGAAAGTATTATGTAAATCTATCATTTATGCCGTTTTAAATATCGAACAGAATCCTTGGTAAATCTTGGGGCCAGTGTAAGTGTACCAGTTAAGCTTTGCAAATGGTCAATCTAAAAAAAAAAAAATACCATGACAAAATGTTTTCATGAGATTTAATGTTGATGATTGAGCGACAGAGGAGGTGAGGAAAAGAGTGAGTGAGTAAGTGAGAGTTCAAGAGAGAATGAAAGAGACACAGAGTGTGTGTGTGTGTGTGTGTGTGTGTGTGTGTGTGTGTGTGTGTGTGTGTGTGTGTGTGTGTGTGAGAGAGTGTGCAGAGAGAGAGAGAGAGAGAGAGAGAGAGAGGAAAGGGGGAGACAGAAAGTATTAGTCCAGATGATTGACAGCTCATTTGATGACCTTGAGGAAGTGTAGCTCAAACTTTCAATCTTCTGTAAGTTCGGCTTGAAAGGTGAAAATTTCTTTTCTAGATTTTTTTTGGCGCTTATTTCAAACTGGCTTCATACAGTGCTTGATTGTGAAACGCCTATAGGATAAGCCTCTTGTGTGAGGCTTGCAATCTTGTGACCCCTAGATTTATTACCTTATTATCTAAAATTTCTCTTGCCCCTAGCATATTGTCTCTGTAGATTAGAACTACAGAGAGGGTTTTGTTTTCTGTGATATATTTAATAATGGAGATGATCTTAAAAAAAAAAAACAGCTTTAAAAGAGTAGTTTGTCCTTAAAAAAAAAGTGGTCAATCTGACAAGCCTGGCATTTGCTTTAAGAGCTGAGGGAGTAATATGGAAAGAAACTGTATATGTGCATATTATAGTGTTATTGTGGAAACGCCTTGTTTCAGTCTCAGATGATGACGCTGTATGGCAAACTGTATTAAGAATTCACATCACATATTCTTCCTTGGCACATACAATTGAAGGTCATGAAGGGTTTGGGCATTCAAAATATTCTCTGACCATAAGACTTGACCCATTACGAATCATCCAGATTTTTCTTTCATCCAGACTTTTTATTTACGGGCTTTGGTATTGGATTTTTAAAATCATAATATTATCTACACAAGTGTGATATAATGGTGAAAACAAAAGGAAACGTTGGCACATTGAATCCAAACATAGAATGGTAAATCCAGGTGAAAATCAATAAGCAGGTACATGGAAGGTACATTTCAGTGCAAACACGTCAGAGGACAATCCAAAGAGCAAACCGAGGAAATGAACAAAAGGTCAATGTCAAGGGAATAACAAGCCTCAAAATATACAGTACGTAACTGAAATGTTTGGCACGTATTCACGACGAAGAGTTTCCTTTTATTTTATTTATTTATTTATTTTACAGGTTTATATATTCATTTGTAAATGAAGTGAATAAGTTGTGATCAGTGCTGGGGAGGATCGGAAGTGGGTTGGTGCGACACACATTTCTTTCGATTGTACAAAACCTAATATTTAGTCCATAGTGTAGGACAAATAAAGATTTGCATGACATCTCCAACTTTGTAGGACTCTCGTTGTAATATTGTGCTCATACAGCAGATCGTTGACGGATAGACCTGGGCATGCAGCTAAGAAGTGTATTAGAGTAATCTGATCTAGAGGTTATAAACTAACATCTCTGTATCATGTATGGACAGCATGTTCCTTATCTTGGCAATATTCCGAACGTTGGATAAAGGATGTATTAACAGCATTAATAGTATATATTTATATATTTTTTAAAATATAGAAGAAACATATGGTCTAATATATATATATATATATATATATATATATATATATATATATATATATATATATATATATATATATATATATATATATAATTACATTTGTTCTCGTAATCATTTGAGCACTTATTTTATCCTGAGTAGTACAGTTTAACCCCAAGAGTAATCCAAGTAATCCAGAGTCCCTGGTCTTATTTAAAATAATGATCTGTGGTCCATTTCTACTAAACTATGGTGCATCAGGTGTGTAAGCTGTCTCTGCCAAGAGTCAAGGTATGTACTGCTTCTGTCAAGGTAAGTACCACTTTAAACCTTTCTTTTGTGTTCTCCTCAGAAGGTGGAGATGGAAATCCTTCCTGATCTATATCATGCCATAGTGCAAGTTCATTGTAATTAGTGCATCTTTGTCAAACATTTTTCCCTGCCCATAATCAGTGTTTCCTCACCAAAGCATCAACAGATTGGAAAGTGGGATCCTGCCATGACGATCACAAGCATGCACAAAATGCTTGGAACTGGAACTAAACAGTTCTGCACAGAGTTTTGATCTCAACACCACACTTATGGCACGAGCTGGAGACCTCCTCACCCAACATGACCTCACTGATACTCTTAAGTCTAAGTCTATAAACTGCTGAGTAAAAGCTATTACAGCGAGGTGTAGTCTAATTCCGGACTGAAATATGAGACACACATGGGTGTGGTCTTTTATTGGTCGGCATGACTGAACACTTAAACTGTTTCACAACGATTTCATGAATACAATTTTACAAATCATGCACAAGTGTTACGTATGAAATGATCGCCTTTAACACGTATTCACAAATATATCGCTTATCATGATTCTACACACGAGAATAGAATCAATCGTATGAAAACGTCTGAAAGCAGGAGTTTCATTATAGCAATTTAACCAGGTAGCCAAGATTATTCTGGCTGTCTTTGGAACATTTGTGTGTGCCGCCAGTGTATCTGTCAAAGCACAGATCTTATCATTCAGTTCTGTCAAATACAATTAGTTGCTGAAATAAGGAAAGCAGAGCGCGGCTTTAAGCTGAAGGAACGCTGGCGGTTACTAAAACCCCAGTGGACCTGCAGGTGCTTTCCTAACAGCCACCCACTGATACCCAATATAGGCTTTTGTGGAGGTAAGGTTCCCCTGAAAGAAGATAGGTGAGCAAACACACATTAATATTAAGAGGGAGATCAGGGAGATCCCATTCTTGCCAGTCAGCTTGATGAGAACGTTTTGAGGAAACTTTACCTTGTGGCTTCTCATGTGGTTGGTATGAGATGTTTTAATTGGTGTTGACCAAAGCACTTGGGTTCAGGTTAAAGCCCTGTGGACCCGAGCAGTCACATGGTCACCAAACTGGTGGTTAAAAAAACATTCTGGTGCTTTTAACTATTTGATAAATGGTAACACATACTTTGCAAATGTCCCATGGAGTAGTCACGGAACTGCCCGGAATAAATGTCAGAGAGATGGGATTTAGTGATGCTTATTTTAACATTTTTAATATTTTATTATTTTTTTATTGTCGCCTTGAATACTGCTGGACACAAAATATATATTTTCCTAATTCTATAATTTCCTGGTTGGGAAAAAAAGATATAGAAAAGACACTTAAGATATATTTCTGACTTTTATCCTATAATATTTAAGCAAAAAAAAAATGGACAAAACTAAATAAAAAAGCAATTATAATGCACGAGCACGCATGTATAATTTTGTAGCCACGTTATTTATGGCTATTGAAATTCAGTATATAAAATATATCAATTATATTTTAGAACTATAAAATGTTTAATCTTTTCCAATGATTTTAATTAACTCTAGAGCTATGATGATATTATGAATACATTATGTATTTTATCTTTGTCCTTAATGTCCTGAAGGAAGTTCACACACACACACACACACCAAACATTACATGACATGGTGATTTGATGCTTTGTTGTAATTTTTAACTTGAAACTATTTCTCTCGATCTCTCTCTCTCTTTCTCTTTTTCTCTCTCTCTATCTCTCTCATACACACACACACACACACACACACACACACACACACACACACACACACACACACACACACACACATACACACACACAGGCTCAATGAGGTCACGAGAATTACTCAGAGCATTAGGTATCACCCGTGTCCTTTCCACGCAGGCCAGACCAGCTCTAGTTGCTGATCCAGTGTTTACCTTTCTGACAGACCTGACACTGACCTCAACACTCCAGTTACATTTTGGCCATAAACACTGATTCAGGGTCAGTGATACACACCATTTGCGGGTTGGAGCTGTAGAAGCTGAAACAGTCTGACAAGCCGCTATTCTGTTGCTATAAGTAGGCCTATTATGTGATGAAATCTGAGCTCAAAATGGTGTTTAGAAAATTAACCAAACACCTTGGATAAGGTACCGGTGTAGCTCACTAGTGTACATCTTATCACTAATTCTCATTCATTCTATTCGTTTTCTCTTTTATTCAAACGTTTCTTTTCTTCTCTACCTTTTATCTTTTTGAAGTCCTCCTGCTCCTCATCGCCCTTTATACTCAGCTTCTCTCTCTCTCTCTCTCTCTCTCTCTCTCTCGTATGTCTAGCGTTTGTGTCACCTCTGTCCCTGCATGCTCTGTCCCTTTTGCTGCTTGGGAGGAGGGTGGGGATGGCGGGTAGGAAGGGTGGTGTGGGGTCTAGTATGGTTCTGGTCAGTGGATGGGTAATGCCCTCCATATTCACCTGTTAATGCTCAGGAAACAATGCAAGCCTTTGTTTCATTGGAGTGATCATTAAAATTTATGGAAGACTGACTTCCCCCAGCTTGCAGGGTTCAGGTGGCATAAGTCATAATTACGCGATGACAGTAGAGGGAGAGCGGCGGTAGTCATCCCAGCCCTCTCAGCCCGGCCACTCTAATGACATAATTACTCAGGAAGAGGGGAGTGTGCCCCAACAACACAACTTATTACCTGTTTGGCTGAATGTCACAGCTTTCGCTCAAGCTGTTTTTTTTACCAGCATTCCCTCTAAGCCAAAGTACATGACCTCAGGATGATAATCAATATAAAAACAAACAGAATACTTTATTTTACTTGAATTATACAGGATTTACTTCATAAGAAAAGGAAGTGTATGTGTGTGTGTGTGTGTTTGTGTGCGCGTGTGTGTGGCGTCTCAGCTGTACTCTGCTCAGGCTCCGCTTGCTGGTGGCACTCAATTTGTCGCTGGTTAAGCTGTAATGGAGTTGGGGGTGAAGTGGGCTTGACATACACACACTCCATTCTCCCTGCCTGTGTTTCACCTCGCGGCCCTTTCATGACATGCCATTGTGTGTGCGTGCGCGCGCGTGTTCACCAGGGAAGTCACGGAGCATGACTGCCAGTGATTTGCACTGAGGACATCCCATGCTCACTGCCACCCCTCATTCAGGAAGTAAATAAGTCAGAGAGGAGGTGAAGAGGGAAAAGGAGGTGATTGAAAGACAAGATGAAGTGACCATGGGAAGTGAACTGGGGTAGAGAAGAGAAGAAGGCGAGGAAAGTGGAGGGGAGAGCTGAAGAGGTGGAGAATAAAAGGAAAACTCGGGTGTGTTACTTTTTTCAGAAGAAAGTGAACTAACAAAAAGAAAACTGGCCTTTTTTTTCTTTCTTACAGTCTTTGATATTATTATTATTATTATCATTATTATTATTATTAATAAAAGAAAAAAATTCTTCTCTATAGATGTATTACTTAAAGGCAACATGAAAATAAGTGTCTAATGTTTAACAATAATGACATTTTTATTAAAAATCTGAAGGTTGGATGCTAATTGGCATCTTTAATTTAACTAAGATACAGGTTTTACAACAACAACATACTACTCAAAAGAGCTCGTGATTTATATATGATGCATTTATATATCATATTGTACATGTAAAAGTATTTCCATATAAATAATAAACATCAGCTACGCAGAGCAGCTAAACAGAACAATACACCAACTGTGCCAGATCAGGAAAATGTAAAAATGGCATTCTTAATAATGCTTTTTCCATTTTCACAATGCAGCGTTATAGACACGAGTGCTTAAACCTCCAGTGAACAAGGCAAGGGCAAGCAGCAAAAAAAATGCAATGATGGAAGAAACCTCGGGAGGAACCAAGATTCAGCAGGGGGAGCCCATCCTCTTCTGTCAGGCATAGAGTTTTGTATTTGTATTTCTAACATATTAGGGGTAGAAAAGAAATGATGTTTTTTGGTTTAAGCTAAACATAATGTATTCATTTGGAATCATTTACTGTGGATAATTTAAAAGGCAGGTGGTTATAGTGGACCGTCGATTAAAAACATCCCGTGTGAAAAAAAATAGAGGATTTGAATTCGATTACGAAGTGTACATTAATGATACACAGCAATTTGGCTTATTCATACATTAAGTACTGCTTCTGGAATAGTGTTATAAATGCAAAATGGACCGATTATTGTTAGAGGACAAAACTATATAGATATACTATATAGCCAGTAGATTATGAACACCAAACCCCCTTCCACACATACCAACCTCCGAGGGTTCGAGTCTTCTGTACGTTCTCCACTTGATTCTGGAGCATGGCTGTGGGGAGATTGTTCATTCAGCCACAAGAGCATTAGTGAGGTCTTGCAGTGGTGTTGGGTGAAGGGGTCTGGGGTGGATTCAGTGGTCCGATTCCTCCCATGGGTGCTGAGTGGGGTTGAGGTCAGGGCTCTGTGCAGCCCACTTGAGTCCTTTCACTTCAACCTTGGAAAAGCATGGAGCTTGTTTGTGCACCCGAGCATTCCCATGCATATTTGAACCCCTTAGTTCAAATGAAAAGGACGCTGTAATGCTACAAAATACAAAAACAGTCTAAACTAATGTGCGCATCGACCTTTGTGCCATTAGGTATAAAGACGGCCCAGATATGGATGTGATGGATAGGTGTTCACAAAGCTTGGAAGATATAATGAAGAGTTTTACTCCATGATAAACTTGAACTTCTAATAATTCATGGTCACTTTATTATATATATTGATGCTTGTAATGGTTTAAAGCATAATTAGTAACCAAATCCTTATTCATATTGATATTAAAAAAACTGTCGTGAATGTGCTTTTTGCAAACCAAATAAATGACAAAATAAGGATAGAAAAAAATTATGAACTCAAACATGAACTAAAAGAATGAACTTATTCTGTTTATTCTCAAGCAAAGACAAATGAATATACTTCATTAAAAAGCTTCATGGGGTTTGACATAAGCCTTCTTCCTTTCAGTAATGATCAATTCCATATTTCTACACTGCTTGGTACTACCTATATAGATACCCATTAAATAAATACTTACTTCTGATCTATATATTTTTATTCTTGCATTAGAATGTTATGCATATTTATTTGAATTAATCATATTTAATACCCTGCAATTTATTATACCTGAAACCGTATTTAGCCGACTGGATCCCCAGATGTGTCTTACATTTAAATAGCTTCGTACGGTGAGCAGAAATTGTTCAAGAGCGGCCACTTCCTTATCAGATTTGCCTGTTTTATTAGAAGCGATGGATTGTATTCCATTCAGCAGGACTGTGAGAGAAAATGCTGCATGTAGAGTGAACAGGTCCAGCCGATGTCGGGCCCTTAGCACCGTTGCAGAGGGCTGCTTGGCCAGGGTGCTGTGTTGTTTGATTTGTTGTGAGGGTTAGAGCAGCAGGATGGAGACGCTTCCAGGCTTTTCCCAGCATGCCCATGGAGAGTGATACTTCCTCTGTCATCTCAGACTCGTGGTGAAGCTGTGCCAGCAAAAGCAGACAACACCCCACCGTTTACCATGACCAACTCTGCCCACCATGCAGCTCTACAGGAACACACACTACTTGCATCTGCCTCTTTGTGTATGTGTGTGTCTCTGTGGGTACTGAGCATGCTCAGTAATGTCCGTGTGGAGTCTATGTGTAGGTAACTGGACTGGTTTCATAAAAAAATGATCTTTTTTTTTATACACATTTATACACATTGGGAGTTAATCATTGTTTATTACAATGCCTTTTAATTAACAAGCAAAGGAAATCAGTTTTATGAACATGCATTATGCATTACTATCATATAAAATCAATAATGATTTGTGATACAGTATTTTGAGATAAATACAGTATATTAATGTAGGAATGCTGTATATAACACTGGCAGACACTTAAAAATGTAAAGTTGTATAATATTTAATTTTAGGTTTTTTTTTCTATTGTAAATAAGCAGTTGAGGTTTAACAGCCCGACCCAGTGCAAATTGCTCAATTGCTCACTGGTAGCAGCGGCATCTTGGGGTGCTGGGATTAGTAGTCAGCTGGGAGTTTTCCGTCATCATGTCATAAAGAAAATACGACACACGTTTAGTGCAGGTTTGCAAACACCATTTCCCAAACACATTTGTTTTCCATTTTTCTAACGTGAATTTTGATTGGGATTGATTTCCCTTCTATTCTACGCAAATTTCCACCACAGACAGAATGTATTGTTTCTTAGTTAGTTGTTATTTTGTATTATTTATTCTTGTTATTCAGTATTACTTTCAATTACCTGAGAACAATTAATATTTAAATACATAAAATATAAGAGTCAGTAATTTGGGCTCATTTGATTTATAGATAGAATATTGATAGTAATAATAATAATAATAATAATAATAATAATAATAATAATAATAATAATAATAATCTTATTTATATGAATTAGTCCTACGGAAGGTTTAAAGTTGCCTAATCAGCCTGCATCTGTATATGAAGTGAAAAGAGTGACTTATAATAATAAAATACATGGACAAAATGGATAAAAGTAGTATTTCACAAGAAAGGATCTTTTTTTCCCCCTGCTTCTATTGGTTGAAGGTCTCTTTACCTCTTGTAGATAAAATCGTACCTGGAGCATTTGATCTAACTGTCCAAAGCACTAAAGGCTGGTGATTGGAAAACGATGAAGTTTTTTTTTTTTTTGGTAAGGCTCTTTGTGCATCTCTTATAGACGGCCATCTTGTTAGCGCTGAAGAGTATCGACAGACACTGTGGCGTAATATTAAGGACGCTGGAACAGTGCAATGATTGTCTTCAATCACTTGAGAGGGTTTTGTGGTCATCACACAACTGGGAAAAGTTCCGGGGCAAGAAAATGAGTGCGGCTCTTCGCTCCCGGGTGTAAAATGAACTTTACTGTTGTAAAAATGTATGGGTACCAGGGAAACCCAGGTTCATTATTGTCTGATATGTTTTTTATTACCAAAGTTCATTTTGGCCTCCTGAGATAGCAGCAGGTCTGTGTCTAAAAATACCTGTTGCTAGTTCGAGTGATGATAATGACTGTGATCTCCTGTAGGCCACTCTCATGGAGGGCTGGAGAGCCACAGATTGTGTGTGTGTGTGTGTGTGTGTGTGTGTGTGTGTGTGTGTGTGTGTGTGATTGCGATTAAGGGGGTCGAAACAGAGAGACAAGGGCCTCAGCTCCTTAAGCACTGATGACTGATGTCAATTAAACCTTGATTGGCCTTTTAGATTCTCTCTCTTTCTTTCTCTCTCTCTCTCTCTCTCTCTATCTGTATTTGATGGTGAGATGAAGGGAATGTGAGTATGTGAGTTTGTATCCTGGTCATCACATTTCTTCTACATGTTGTATTTGTCTGATACGTGTGATGTTTGTGTGTGTGTATATATATATATATATATATATATATATATATATGTGTGTGTGTGTGTGTGTGTGTGTGTGTGTGTGTGTGTGTGTGTGTGTGTGTGTGTGTGTGTGAAAGATGGTTTTTCCACAGCTGAGTGGCTGAAGGTATAATCACAGCTGTGATCATAGACACCGACCCCCCCCCCTTTCCCCACCACCTCCTCATATTCCGCATCTTTCTCTTTAGCGCACTGCCTTTTCTCTCCCTCCCACCCTCTCTCCCACCCGTGGCCCTGTGCCCGCTCTTCCGCTAACCCCTATGTTCGCAAATCACTTCTTCTCATGTCAGCAGGTAAATTGTTTTGTCCTCCCATTCCCTGCTTTCATTACTTTGTGTAAATTAAGCGATATGTCGTCCACCGGTGCGAGCCGCGGGTCTCGGTGCCGCCACGCCAAAACCATGAGATTTGGCATAATAAATGAAGACAAACTGGCACCAGCACTGCT